>JAVFBZ010132347.1:17333-37038 GCA_032466195.1 Katharina tunicata | reverse complement strand
AAACTAAGTAGTAAGTATTTAATAACTAAGTTATTCTTCAACCTTGGGTATGTATTAATTGAACTACAATTCAATCAGCATTCCACCAAGTAAGTTAATTGACCTTCTGGTTCGTTAGAATTCGTTTCACTTCATTTCCGTTACCCTAAAGATGCAACAGGAAGCTGATGTTTTGGCTGTCATGTTGGGTTGTCCTGTTGTTGTCCAATGTAGTCATTGTGTGTTGTTATTTATGTAGATGGTCGGTTTCCAGGTCCAGGTAGTCAGGCTGTCGCGCCCTCGTACGAGGCAAATATCCTTTAGTAATGCATACACCCTCAATCAATCAATCAACCAAACAAACAAACAAAGGCAATAACATTGTTTGTTGGTTTCTCTTACAGATAATTGTTATCGCCTTGAGTGAGTGTCAGGTGCCTGTCTAACAAAGCTATCTGAGGTTATGTTTAACATAATCAAATTGCCCACTAGCATAACATACATTGTCTTTGTCAAAACTGCGTTGATCATAAGCTCATTTTTATTGTGAATCGGGCCATAGTACACCACTCACCTGCCGACTGTTCCTACCGAGCCCGTCTTCTTATCAGCATTACAGTAGTCGGGAGACTTTGTATGATATAGAAGTTCGTCTCCCCTAATGTTGCGGATTTGAGGATTAAGTGGGATAAATTGTTTGACTTTATTCACTCGGCGATAAGCTACTTCCACGGCCGTGGCGTACTGCCTCTTTAATCTGCTGCCGATCTGCTCGAAATCTGGCAAGGCCATCCAGCACGTCTTGATTGAACAAGATCCAGAAACGCCATGGCATTTACAGGCTGTCGTCAAACTTTCACCAACAGCCTACAACAGCAAAACACATTTATTAATTCCGTTGAATTGTTGGTTTAAATGTTTCTTGCTTGATTGAATGCTCTGTTCTAAACACGTTCTGAACGACCCAAGCCCAATTCAACGAGTTAAAAAATGATTTGTTAGTTTACAATACTGTTTGATTACTTTTGTTGAAATATCCTGGCAGACCAATAGATAAGAGTTTTGCTTAGAGTTTTTTATCGCACCGATTTAACACTCAGCACTGTCGCTCAGTTGGTTAGGCATTTGGTTGTTGAGTCCCCTTCAACGCAACCGGTCAATCATCTAGCCCCCTTTTCGACCTTAGGCACATGAGAGAACTGTCTGGTGGCTGCAGAGATCTTGAAGGCTTTTACGAGGGATTTATTCGTAAACGTCATATAACTCGTCACAACACAATATGGCCGTCCAAAAGCGAGGCCGGTAGACCCCACCGATGTAAGCATGGGGCAAAATAGTAGCATGGAAAGAACTGTATGAAGATTTCTTCTTATGGTATGCATCAATTGGAGCATAAACTTTAAAATAAACTACAATATTAGGTTTATAAATATATTAGGTATATCATTTTTTGGGATTTACGGACCACAGAAAATAACCCTGCCAGTGAACTGTAATCCATCTGAACGTAAGGAAACATAAAATATAACGCGATGAAAACTTTATAGAACAATTGTAGATTAAAAAGGGAGAACATTGATCTATATAAGTTAACAAACAATGAGTTGACCTCATTAGTTTTTAAACTCAGATGGACTGAGCTACACGGAGTGGAGTGACAACAGAAACACGCCACTTAAATTCCACTTGACCATGACTCTTTGGAAATTTTGCGCTTTTAAACTAAAGACTATGCAGTAAGCACAGATGGTGTTCTTGGATTTGAGAACTCTTTTTTAATCTCGGCTCTGCAACACGAAACAATTAAACTGTATGGCGTATTTTTATGGCCTTGTTGTGATCTTTATTTACTTACAATCCTGCCTGCGTTGTTATTGTGCCGATTTATGGCCGCTTTCTTTCCTGTTTTCGGTTTTCCTTTTTTCTTCATAGGCGCCTCTGTGAAATGGTCACTGAATATAAGACCGAATTGAACATCATCTCCGCATCCTCCCCATTTAAAATCCCCATCTGGCGGAGTGTTAGGCAAAGCACCACAACTGCACTTGGCTGTAACCCCGATGCTACAAGCACGCGCCACAGCATGCACGAGAGCGGCCGAAGATATAGAGTACACGTAGGCCTGTTCCCGGGTACCTGTGGATAGAAGATAAGAGATGTCATACATTGAATAGTCAGTAATTCCCTCTTTGTGGTCATAATGCCGCAGTAACACTAAGTAAAAATTACACAGCTGTTGAAATAACACTTTTTATAAAGTCGAACATTCTACCTTAATTACTGAAGAGAATTATGTAATTTATCTTCCGATGCTGTTAAATGCATAACTATCCTAACAGAATTCAGAAGTCTGTTTTGACTATTATTATTTAAATAATGTATTTTATAATATTTTTTTATTTAAATATATCGATTGGATTGGTTTGGTTTGAATGCATAATGCTTTGCATCTTACATATAATATAATTCAACTTCTACAAAATCTGTGAGGGAGTTAGATGAAACACAGCCTACGTCATATCATATCGGAAGCATGACGACTTGAAGTAGATTATGTAGAGAGACATAATCAAAAACTTTATAATAATATAAAAAATATATCTGTAGATTGTTCTATTTTACTCCCCTATAAATGGACAAGCTAGAATGTTAACGAGGCACATGTTTTACAAACACATGTTTTGAACAAATGTATTATTATTGATATGTGTTGATCAGTGTGACACGTAATCTGAACTTATTGAATATTACTCAGCGAAATATGACACTCGCCATAGAGCAACAAAAGTAAACCATATTGTCTACCTGATCGTAGGTCCATGGCTTGGTTTATTATTCGTTCATCGTCATACTAGGATCTTGCCTTTAATATTAAAGTCACATTCAAACCCAAAACTAAGGGTTTCCAACAAATTCTGATCGCCCGATTGGCCCTCGATTTTGGAAGTTTTTAAAGTTCGTTCATAAATTAATCTAGTCAGGGTTTGGGCTAATGTGCGGTTGACTTTGAGTAGCGTCATTTCCTCAAAAGTGGCCCAGATAGGACAGCAAATTGGCATATTCTCTTACAAAACTCTGACAGAATTTTCAGTTTTTAGTTCTTTTGTTATTATAAATCTTGCACTTGACCTTCAAACCTGAGGTGGAATTAACAGAAAGCCTCTGAGAATTCTGAGATGCGATATTTTTTCATGTATACACGGACACTATCCTCGAATGAAAGGCTACGACAATATTGCTCTTTGGACATTTCCCTTCAGCAAAAATGTATAGTTTATTAGATTAGACCACAAGACACAAATAGAGTACAAGAATTAATTCATAGCAACAAAAGCCCCTGTATATCCAATGTAATACTGGGGAGGTTAGATTTCAACACTGGAACACAATAGAAGTACATTGAGATATCAAAATAACAAAAGAGATGGCCCGAGATGGGAAAGGCTAAGAGGCATATTGGGTGCTACAACCTGACTCTTTTATGGCCCAAAGCTTCTCGGTTCAGTGGAGAAGGACACATGACCTAAAGGATCGGGAGATAATGATACCCTTGACGCACATCTATAAATAAGGCTCTGTGGCACCACCACTCAATATACCAATTACCAGAGGTTGTTATTTAATAGAATTAAAGACCAAACACCACAACACCCGCAGGCAGGGGACCACAGCCGTATAATTCCATTGGTATCTGAGCATGTGTTATTGTATCCAATATCCATCACCGTCTCAGATTAAAACAACAATTTTGTGGACCGAACTATCCGATTTCATCAAATGGCAATGCTTTACAACTGTTGCAAAAAAATTCCTTATATACATTGTGTTTACCAGTGGACTCGAGCGTATATCATCAATATAAAGACTTCACATCGTTGTTTTAAGGCAGACACACCAGCTACCTTGATTCACTCTAGAATCATTGAAGCCGCAGGGAACTTTCTGCCCTGTATCTACCGTTGACAGGTTAATAAAGCAAGCCTGTGTGATTGGTTGAAGGGGTTTGGCGATGTTTGTTACATCTCCTTAGACATTTTTTCCCGAAGTTTGTCGATGTAAAAAGGCCATGATAAATTGGCATTATGTGAACAGTATAGCTCTAGCTTCAATATAATGTGGTGAAATTAAGTCAAAACAAAGTCAAGTTAAGTTATTAGCAACTTTTAACATAAGGTAAAAAAATTCCGGGAATGTAAACTTGTTTTCAATTAATCCGTTGGTGCTAGGCATAATTCTAAGTGTTCCAGGCCACCTGTTAGGCGAGCACACTTGACCAGCATCGTCCTTTTGTTCCATTTACATTATTGTACATACATTTCATCGATAGTCTGTTGGTTCAAAATCTAGAGGATGAAAATGTAAATAGTTTATGTTAACTACTGTGTAATTCACATACCTGTGTCATAAGCCAATGGCTTAAGGTGAACACTTTGAAAATGAAAATGTTAGTTTAGTTCAAATTAAATCCGAAAGTATTAAATTTTATTTTAATTTTTTTCGAAATTTTCAACTTTAATTCCAGGGAATGCCTTTCAATTTGTTCTCAGGTGAGCGAATTTCAAAGGGATACATTTTAAAGGTAGTCTAATAGCGTGAGCTTAGTCAATCACGATGGTCTAGTTCTATAGCTTCACACTTAAAGCTGCTAATTGGTGGATCTGACAGCAACAAGATACTGTCCGATCGGAATAGAGTATGCCTGGCGAATTTCTTCTAGATAGAGAAATCTAAGCCCACCCAGTGAGGGATTGTTATCTCGATACTTCAACAAAGCTTTCTATCGGAGCAGTCCTAAATGTCGTGTACGATACCAGGTTCTACTATCCTGTCTTTGGCGTGACGTTTAGAGCAAGGGCTCTTAAATACCATATGACACATAAACGCCATCACAATTCATTAAGAAAGCTCAAAGAAGCAGACGGAGACTTTAGAATTATCCTATTACAGCTATCGCAGCATTTTAAAGATACAGGTCTAACAGACTAACAGGGTAAAGTCTGTTTTTATCATCAAAATAGAAAGAGTCTGTCTCTGGGGAACGACTCCGCACCCCATAAAATAAGTCTGTCAGAGATCGTCGGGGTTTTACGATTGTGCCAGTTGGTTGCCATTGGACAATCTGCCGATAGCTTAGGCAAACCTAGTGATATAACATCACTCTCTGTCAACACTTGAAAGGGAAACGCAATGAAACATCTTTGGGAAATTTTATCGATGTTTTCTTTTAGTTCAGGTTGTGTCGTAAATCTGGTTCCACGTCAGTCGAGTGCTGACGAACATCAGAAGAGATTTGGTGCACGAAGAACGAAAAACAGTTAAAGTGCATAATGACACTTCGAATTTTTTGGGAAGCCGTATAGTATCAACATTAATGACACATAAATATATAAACTTTGCGATTATCTACATAATAAACACAAATATGTGTATGTGCGCCAGTACCATATTTTAAATCAATTCACATTGCTCTGGTTGTGATTGTTCCGCTGATATACACCGCCAACATATAACTGAAATGGTTTTAATATGGCGTCAAAAAACAATCAATCGATAGTGAGTAACGTAGCTTATTACAAAAAATGTTGAAGACGTACGCAAAATTACCGTGGGTTCGATCCCTGGGTAAGGCGTGCTAGCTTATGTTCCTTTAAATCTTTGTGATATATCATGACTTTTCATAACTGCCCTCTGCGACAATTGATTAAGATACAGATCTGGATGGAATCAGATAGTTGATTAGGGAATAGCTCGATGGTAATTCAAAATCTATTCAAACGGTTAAACTTTTTTTTCCAATTCAAATGTTTACCGTGTCGTGCAAGTTGTGGACATATAACAATGACACCAATAAGTTTTAATTAATGTGGACATAAGTTACATATGTTATCTCATCCCGTATACAAGTTTTCATCGATAGTGGATAAGCTCTAATATAGCTTGATTGTAATTATGAACGTCTGGTATTAAATACTTAAGATACCGTGAGCAATGAAACCACAACAAAGAGAAGAAATCTACTATTAAATTGTTAACTACTAAGAAGTATTGTCTTCATCAACTCTATAAAGAGGAATGCGTCGCCTTGCAGTTTGTCCCGGAGGAAAATGCTGGTATATACGTGCCGCTACAGGAGGACGAAAGCAAACTGATCGATAGACTGCACACGGCAATTTGAAAAATTGTGTTCTTAGTGTGTGGATAATTTTAAGTATCCTATTAGAGTAAATCTGTCCCGTAAATTACATTGTTAACATTTACTGTCATATAGGAGATGCCTCTGATAAATTAACTGTTATTCAATGAATATTCATTATAGTTGACAAAAAAACAGTATGCCCTTTATTAAACTAACAAACAAGTATTTATGACGGATATTTATTGAAAAATAGTTAAAGTACTGGTCACAAACTATATGTCAAACAAAGTCCACCAAACAATTTTATAACCAATTGTCTCTAAGAGGATACTGAATGTTATCCACACACTCAGAACACCGTTTTTCAAAAACTTATCTACTCAGACTCGCTTTACTTTATTTTTGTTTTCTTAACCATTAAGATAATCTGTCTTTATTAGAACTAATATGATCTCTTCAAAAAACAACAGTAAGCGTAAAATAGGAAGATCTCTAACACGAAGAGTTGCAAAGTCCGGGTCCGCTTCTATATAATAACTTCTCTATGTTCTGTCCACGTAAAAGGTATTTAGGCTGTTTATCTGATTAAGATATTTTGTTGCTACTTTCAACAGATATCAAGATTTTATCATCCATTTTCCCAACTAAATTGTGAAATAAGGCTTTTCTACAGACCCCTCTGAAGCTAGAGACCATAACTCCCACCAAGCCGTCAGTAGTAATTAAGGACCAGTGGGTTGACGTAATCTGAATTGGGTGGATTTATGTAGCAGGCACCGTAGTCGAACATCTTCGGTAAGTAATAGGTCTCTTGAAACCAGGGTCTACCCTCTTATCTCTGAACATGATAAGAACAAGCTTCTGGTAAAACACTGTATAAACCCAAACAGTAAATCCGAGACAGCTTTCTGGGACAATACAACATCGTACTGACTCCCATATAAACAGCTCATTGCTGAATTCTAGGCTTTTTTGGTGGTCCGCATAAATCCTTGTGACAATGCAGATTAAGCACGATTTCTGTCGCCGTGGAAACCCCGTCATGTAAGATCACGAGCGACATGTGCTTTGACACAGTATAAAAGCTTAGAAAATATGTAAATCTTTAGGAGCAATTGGGATGATATATTTGTTTGCAGTACGTCCTGTGACTTGTGCCCTGGTGATATGGAGAATTATACACAACTAGGGGCATTGGGAATCTGAATTGTGTTGGTATATGTTTGCCCTGTAAATGTATTGTTTTACTATGGATAGTAAACCATTTGCCTGTAGAATGAGCTTGCTGCAAAACAATTCTGTTGAACTAACCAACTAACAAATTCACTAATCAAAGGAGAGTATTGGTGCAATAAGAAAGGAATCCTTTGCATCACACTTTATGTACAAGTTGGTTAAAACATCCTTTCGAAAGAACTTTCACAAAAAAATGTATCTTTATTGTTGATCGGCGTTTCAGATTTCCCCAGTCAGAAACATCAGGAAATCTAAGAAACAAATGTCAAATTTAGACTCAATATTTTTTCCAATAATCTTTATTTACAAACAAAAGAAGATTAACTTTCGAGATTTATCTAAACGCCAATAAGCCATATTTTCTGTGAATCTGTGGTGTTTTCTTAGAAATAGATACAGGTCTATATTGCGGTGCATCATACATTCTGCATTTGTTACGTCAATTTTAGTCTCAATAATTTTTTCCTAAAAAACAGTAGTCTTAACAAGCAGGCAGAGAAATCTACAAACGTCAATGAACACTATTTTCCCTATTCCCATAAAAGTTTTCTGGATTAAGTAATATCCCGCAATCAGAAGCATCCTGAAGATGTACGGAACAGATGTCAATTTCTAATGGATCAATTGAAATTTTAAAAAAAGGTAATTCAAGACAGATTTGAGATAATTCCCCATAAGGTCTCTACATAGACCATGTAGCGTTGTTTTTCTTCTTGCTAATCGGAAGTGCCGTATAATAAATATCGTTCGATTTCAATCAGAAACACATGAGAGATTACGGGAAATATTTGAATTTTAGTCTGAATTGGTTGTTCAAAGAAATGCGGCAAATAGCTGGATATCTACAGAAGTCAATGGACCGCGTATTTTACCAAAGCAGGAGAGCTATTTAAGAAATGGTTAATTTCTTCGGTCACAACCTGTGCAAGCTTATTCACAACATATCTATACAGGATTCACAAAACAGGCTCATTTCGTTACCAAGTGGTGCTTTTGGATTTTAAACATAAAACATCAGGATATATACGGCAAAGATGTGAATTTTAGTCTCTATCAATTACATTGAATCGTGCCAAGAAACCTTTCGTGTACCAACAACATGTGGTTGTATTTAAAATAGCACTTTTATTTACACCAGTAATCTTGTGTTGTAACTGTCAAGCCGGTTTAATATCACGACCAGCAATAACCAGGGAGAATCAGTCCGCCTAATCTGACTGAAGGCGAAGAAGATACTTTTCAGAAATTATGGCGACCGTTAAATTTCACCTATTTATGATAAACTGTACAAGCCACTTGTTTCTGTCAAAGATTTGCGCCTGAAAAATCTCGCAAAAGTTTTTTCGTTCACATTTGCAATCGAAGCTTATCGGACTTCTTTGTGTTATTGTTTTGTTTTTTTTGTTTTTTGCAGTCGTTGTTAAATTAGACTTTTGCGTCAATAGTATTGTTATTTGTTTGTTTGTTTAGTTAGACTTTTTTGAAGCTGTTGTTAAATGAGACTTTTGCGTCGATAGTATTGTTATTTGTTTGTTTGTTTAGTTAGTCTTTTTTGAAGTTGTTGTTAACTTAGACTTTTACGTCAATAGTATTGTTATTTGTTTATTTAGCTAGCAGCTCTATCGCCAGTGTTCTACTTCCCCTTTTAAAGTTGGAAAATTCCTATAATCTAATATGTTTTACGTTTATTTAATATACACTATTTCTGAATATATCGCCCTTATCAGTTTGACCGCAATGCGTTTTTTAGAAAAACGTGAACAGCTTACAAATGAAAAAATATTTTTGTGTCGTTTAGAAAGTGACCGGTAACAGTATTTTCGTTTTTTGGGATAACAGTTTATGATACTGAACAGATTACAGTTCAAGAAATTTTGGTCGTGGGTTCGATTCCCGCAAGGGCCTCAGTCTGCAAAATTTCCTGAACTAGAATCTGTTCAGTATCAGAAATTGTTATCCCAAAAAAACGAAAATACAGCTTACAAGATGGCTGTCTGTTCCAGGACACACTTAGAAGTTTAAGGTGTGACTTCAAATACTGCACCGAAAATCCAAATAAAATAAGTAGATCTGCCTTTTTAACCTCCATGAGCAACTCGTTTAAGCATGTCTCATCGAACGTTTTTTGTTAATTAACAGATTTAATTAAATATTTTTAAGCCAGATGTCTTGTACCGCAAGATACTTCAAACACTTCGCGCGAATACTCTAGCAGCTTCCATGAGACCGATATTTTATGAGTACCGAAGACTTTCTCCATTTTTATAAGACGGAAAGAGAAAAAGGTAAAAGAGAAAACATATTGCTTGGCAACATGCTGTCTTAGGATGGATGTTAATAACTATGAAGGCATGTAACCGAAACGTATTGGTTGCGTTATTTTCGCTTGCAACTTTTTGCGACAGTTGTCTAACTACGAATACAGCACTAATGAAGCTAATTTTCTACTTAGAATAAAAGTGTTTGTGCATTGCAATTTTGGCAGCATTTGACCGTCTACACTCAAATGTCCATAAAACGCGTTGATAGTACGCAGAAAGAAAATGTCTTCGGACACAAACTATTAAGCCAGCGAGATCGCTGTGTATACAGTTTTAAAATATATTCATCAAATCAGAGGTAGCATGAGATGTTACACAACATTGTATTTTAATTGGCTCGCCAAGATTCTCGGCTCAAACGCGAGTCGCGAGAAAGCTAGCTAAAAGAAACGATGTTGGGTATCAGATGTCACTTCTCCCGCCGGCCTCAGAGTTGACTGAGATTGCAATGCGCCAAGTGTGCCGGGCTACCAGTTTCTGACAGAAAGATGCGATAAGTAATTAAAATGAGTGACACGGAGTGTTCATGATCTCTATCAAATTAGCTTCTCAACTGAGAGCAGGGCGTCTAGGGAGTTGCGATACCTCCCCCTCCTTCAGCCACTTAACCGGGCAGGCGGGAATCACAACACGCCGCCTACCAAGAAACTATAGAGAATAGAGATCTGTGTTATACTTTACATGCAACTAAGTATTCCCATCTAAAGACTGCGGTGAAGGAATAACTAACAAACTGCAAACAGAAATGTACCCCGTCGTACCGTTTCTACAGGTCTTTTTGCACACTCAAAATTGCAACTAATTGTAGGGCTTACCAGTTTGCTTGATCCTAGAAAAAAAATATATTCTTTAAACCAAAGACCAAACTAGCAACATAGATGAGAAGGAAATATGTTCACCTATATGTTTCTTCAATAAAACGATCGACGACGAAAGAGTTGAATCGGTAGAAGCGCATCCAGATTGTCAGTTAGGCACAGTTACCTTGATGCGCTAAATAACACATTTGGATAAAATCCAGGTGCCAATAAATACGAGATTTCCAGGACGAAAAGTAAACAACATGATTGAGAAAAAATACAAAAGCAACCGTTTGTTATATCTTTTGTTCTACAGACATTCATGTATGTTTATTAAGAACTAAAGGCGCTATTTTGGTTCACGTTGGTATGATATATTGACGTCCAAGGAAAAACTTTGGAGTAAAGGGGCAACCACTCTAAACATTGTTGCGCAAAGTTGTTAATGACTAATTGAACGACAAAGTCAGAAATCGACACGACCAAATACTCCACATCCAGTGCAGTATGTTTGTGTTTTAATAGACGTTTTCTGAGAGAAAGCTTATATCAAAATTGTATAAACATAGTAAAATGTTCAATATGGCACCGTAATTGCAATATAGAAATCAAAGATGTCAGAGTTAGCTATTATCGTCACAAACATACCAGTGCTTTCCTAACTTGATTGTATGATTTCTGTTCATGTATGCCGACATTATTTCTACTAATGCCGTAATAACGGATCCAATATCCACAGGCATCATTTCAACAACAACATTATGACACGATAACTGACACAGTGGTCCTATAAGCGACCATTTTTATGAAAGGTCCTTCGTATACAATCGTCATAATGTCTAGTTCAATTTCCATACTCTCATCCTTTGTTTCAAAATGTCAAAAAAGATTATCCCTTGCTCAAACAAACATATTGACTAATGTTGTTATCTATTAATACAATTGTAACTGCCTGTCGAAATCTTAAATCTAGGCCTACCACTTGGAGTTTTGTCGATCAGTTTCCCATTTATTGTGGAGATGGTATAGTGGTTTGCTCGTGTTTTTATTCCAGTCTTCCCCCAGAACCCCTGGAACACACAGCCAGCGAAATATTATTGAGAACACCGTTAAACACCAATTCAGTAAACCAGAAATACCTCACGTGTTTCAAACTATAATTGAAGCATTTCGCTGACAAAATAGTTATATGGATCAATTTGCACAGACTACCTCGCGTCTTTCTGTAACTACAAGCACTTGCAGACAAAGTACGTCTGTGGAATGCAAAATAATGAAACAAAAAAATACAAAAGACCACTAAATCTGGCTTAGAATGACAGGTTGGTGAAAAGATGGTAAATATATGGGATATGGTAAACCTGTACAATTACTGCCGCTCCACATTTTGACACGATCGTAAACCTTTCCTCTACTCTCTTTAGGATATGGTGAACCTGTATAATTACTGGCGCTACACATTCTGACCAGTACAATTACTGGCGCTACACATTCTGACATGTACAATTACTGCCGCTACACATTCTGACCTGTACAATTACTGCCGCTACACATTCTGACCTGTACAATTACTGCCGCTACACATTCTGACCAGTACAATTAATGCCGTTACACATTCTGGCACGATCGTTAACCTTTCCTCTGCTCGCTTTATGATATTGTTATGTTAATGCTGCTGCTAAGTATGACCGTATGGATGTATGCTCCAAGCATTATGTCCTTAGCTAGAGGGAAAACAATGGGCAAGTAACGAGACTTTCTCTTAGCGTTCATGAATGCATCTTTGAAGTTTAGAAATCAAAAGCGAACACATAAATCTGACCATAATAGTCCAGTGGTGCAACCCAACCATTTCGGCGAATCGTTTCCATTAGACATAAGTTAGGTTTGAGACTAGTGGTTTTTACCTTCTGTAGTCGTACATTTGCGTCCAACCCATTTTATTTTGCCGAACACGATTTTTTTGTAATAATAATACCCACCTTTACCCAAACCGATAACATAATATGTTTTAAAGCACAAAAACTATAATAAAAGCTTACTCATAGGAGTCATAAAAGCTTTAGTGAGTTCCGCAGTTGTGCCCCCGACGACTTTGTAACACAAAAAAAAAAAATTCTCTACAACATACGTCTAGATGCTATGTTTACACTCAGAAGGATTTTAACACTTTGGTACAATCGGCAACGTTAACACCTTGTTTGATTTGTGGTCTCTCTTTGTGTGCTCTTTCCATTTTCTCGGGTTTTCTTCCTCATAAACATCGAAGTCCGACAGGCTGGGAATGGAGCAAAGGAACGCGCAAACCATTACCGCATATCTAGCCGGAGAAGCGCCACCCTTGAAGACTGTTCGACTTTTATAAGTTTAGACAGGGCTGGCGTATGGCTGTAACATAACTCATTCAAACTCAGAAGGGAACTCGTTACAAAGGATTCCGCCACCTGTTAAATACAGTCCAAAACAGCACCTGTAAAGTTTACTTTCTCACGACGAATCAAATGAAAGTTTAGAATCTTAAGTTTACCCTTGAGTACAAATACAGAAACTTTATTCTGTCGTACAAAAACTTTGTATGCTGTCTGCCTTTTATTCTTCGTAATATTTATTTTGCGAATAGCTGCTTTGTTGGTTGATTAGTTGATTGGTTGATTGAATGATTGCCATGTTCGTTCTTTGGTCTAGAGATTTACTGATCGATCTCGATACTGCTCCATTTAATTTATCAATGAAAACGAATAGTTCTCAGACATTAAAAATACTCCAATTTTTTTAAACCTCAAAGTCTTCATTTACTAAGAAACACACGCATTTGTGCATGAGCAAGTCTTTGGTAAATAGTTCAAATCACTTAAGCCTAAATATACAAACACGATGAGTGGATCGACTTAAGCAGCAATCGTTTGAGTACAGTTAGAGTACCAGCGAAATTAGGTTCGTCTCTCTTTGAAGCTAGTCGGAAAGCACTAGAAAAGTTTTCAGAGGAGATATAGTAAGATATATAGTAAGTGAATTTGTGGGGGAGAATAAAGTCCTTTAAAGATCGAGAAATCATTTTAGAACTGTCCATTTGCGCTATCGTGCCTAAAATATCTTTTCGTCGCGCCATGGCGACTGGTAGAGTCCAGTACATAAAAATGTCACATAAATTCATCACAACGCACTGAGTTAGGACAAAAATTTGCCGCTGGCGAAGTAAAATATTTAGTCCGAGTCTTTCATTGAGCTTTAACATATCCACATGTCCACTCGCATGTCATAAATTTGATTTAATCACTTCCATTAATTAAGTGGCCGGGTTTCTGTCGACATCTTTACTATTTTCGGCATAAACGCTTTCTTGGCATTTTGATTTACGCGTGTCAGATTGTTGACGACCCTATGCTGTAGCCGAAGTGAAGGAAGGCGTAGTGGGGTGTACAATTCTACGTCAAGGAGGCCAGTGACACAAATTAGAGATAGATACCCGTTCAGTAGGAATGTTTTACAAGATAACGCATGTAACTAAGGTAGTACCCGTTACACAGTTATCACAAAAATTCGTGCCTCTGTTAGGAATATTTCGATTTTTATTGAGAAGATGTGCCGAGTCCTATGGTTACTCTGTACATTCAAACCGTAACATCACATAGTCCATTTTCCAACCTAGATCCAAACACGTTAACTGGAGTAATACAATATCCTCCATCTAATACCACAAGGTCATAGAGTGTGTTCGTCCGTGAGGCCCAGTCTGCGGACTCAAAAAGATATCCGTTTTTTCTTTTCAAAAGAAAACAAAACTTTGCTGCTCTCTTATTTTACAATCTAAGTTTTCTACTATACGTAACTGATTTGTCAATGGGTAATATTGACTGGAGCAGTGCATTCAAGCTCCACAAAATGATTGTTTTGGTTTACCAAAAGTTAATCAAATAATTCAATAATACGTGAGCTAGTATTCACCATAATTCGTGAGATAGTATTCATCATAATTAGAGAGATAGTATTCATCATAATTAGTAAGATAGTATTCATCGTATTCGGGAGATATTATTCATCATAATTCGTGAGATAGTATTCATCGTAATTCGCAAGATTGTATTCATCATAATTCGTAAAATAGCTAGTGTTCATGATAATTCGTGAGACAATATGTATCATAATTCGTGAGATAGTATTCAGCATAATTCGTGAGATAGTATTCATCATAATTCGCAAGATAGTATTCATCATGATTCGTAAAATAGCTGGTGTTCACCATAATTCGGGAGACAGTGTGTATCATAATTCGTGAGATAGTATTCATAATAATTCGCAAGATAGTATTCATCATAATTCGTAAAATAGCTAGTGTTCGCCATAATTCGTGAGATAGAATGTATCATGATTCGTGAGATAGTATTCATCATGATTCGTGAGATAGTGTTCACCATAATTCGGGAGACAGTGTGTATCATAATTCGTGAGATAGTATTCATAATAATTCGCAAGATAGTATTCATCATAATTCGTAAAATAGCTAGTGTTCGCCATAATTCGTGAGATAGAATGTATCATGATTCGTGAGATAGTATTCATCATAATTCGTGAGATAGTATTTATAATAATTAGGGAGGTAGTATTCATCATAATTAGTAAAATAGCTAGTGTTCACCATAATTCGTGAGATAGTATGTATCATAATTCGTAAGATAGTATTCATAATAATTCGGGAGATAGTATTCATAATAATTAGGGAGATAGTATTCATCACAATTCGTAAAATAGCTAGTGTTCACCATAATTCATGAGATAGTATGTATCATAATTCATGAGATATTATTCATAAAAAATTAGGGAGATAGTATTCATCATAATTCGTGAGAAAGTATTCATCATAATTCGTGAGATAGCATTTAGTGGCAGGCTTTTGCTAGTGTCTTGGTTTTAAATGATATGTCATTCTGTTGTAGAAACACATGACCAATACAGCACGAAGCTACCGTCAAACAATCAACCTCTTAACGCTGCTCGAAGTAGGCAGTGGAAACTAAAATTCAATCAGCTAAAGGTTATTTTTTTCTTAAATTTACTTCCTTGTCAATGATCTTGACGCAAACAATTACCCAAGCTAAAACTAAACACAAATATCCCCGAGTAGGCCTATATGATTCACACTTGGCACTTTGTTCATCAGCGAAAATCAGAGGCCTTCCGTTGAAATACATGAGGTCAGAGCGCCAGATACAGCCAACGCCAGAAGGCAGAGGCTATTTCAGGGATCTGGTCAGCGGCGTCATAAAGACGGATTGATAACGTTTATGACACAGCCCCAGGTTTTATTACTACCGAGGCAAAGTCATAAAAGTCTGCGCGCAATATCAAAAAGGCTAAATTTCTCTGTTAATAGGCCATGAATTGTGAAAGCTTTCATAAAGGGGTCACTACTAAATATCATAACTCAAAAGGAAGTTAATCGGATTCCAGATGATTTCGTCCATTTTATAGCATTAATCTGCATTAGTTGTCGTATAGCGTCATGAGCTACGGCTGTGCCGTTTTAGGGGTGATGTCTAATTGTCATAAACTACCCAATATAATCTTCTTTGCAACCCCATTCAGAAATTCCCCTAAGTAACGATTTTCTTCAAACATTAATTAAATCAAATGTATTGAAGTAAATTCCTCATAAATACTTCAACCAAATACAACCAACGTTTATTTTAAACACATAACAGTCTGTTTCGTTAAATCTGTTATGATTTCTCTCTGGTTGGTAAATAAACTTGAATAAAGAAGTATGTGTCTTATAATCAAATTTGGACAGAAAGCGTTTAAAGAAGATCAAACTTTTACAAAGGACACAAGATAAAACATAAATTGAAATCGTCCCTAATGCTTTGATCTCATCTGAATATTACTCTATCCAAAATAGCTCCCCCTTGATCTGCGCTACACGATATCCACTTATTAACAGTGTCGTAAAATTTACATGAAATGCGAAATAAAAGCTTCATTATCGTAAACTGTGCCGGTAATTCTTGTATGACAATCTAATCAACCGCCCTTTCCCCGTCTCTGGTCGTAAAAATACGGCAGCTTCGCCCGAAGCGAGTCATCTCAAAGAGAATTGACCATGAGAGAGCGAGATTCTTGACTCTTTCAGACTTTACGACCCACGATCTGTAAAAGACGACGGCTATGTCGCCAGATAGATCAAAGGGAACCGCCGGTGTTAAAAAGCTGTAAACTCTGCAGGTTCCGGTGAGAATATTTAGGCATTAAATGCGATAACAACGGGCTTTTGTCCCGAATCTTTAACCTGACGCCATTCGGCTATGCCACGTGTTCTATTCCTTATGTTTCGAAATGTTCGTGAAGAGCTCCAGGTCATAGCGGTCCGTTAAGAAAAGTTTAGGTTCACGTTATCTCTAGAAAATAACTTTCGAAGGAAACTGTTGAATAAAAGTATGTCCGGAATGTAGGTACACGTTATCTCTCGAAAATAACCTGGGAAGCAAAATGTTGAATAAAGTTTGTCCCGAACGTCTGCTTCGTTGAATTGGTCATCAGTTTTGTTATGGAGATTGAATAAGATCGACTGGAAATTGATTCCAACAAAAATGTTTCACTTGCCCATCTCAAGTATTAATCATGCTGCGTTGTTTTCTCTACATTAGTATACATTATGTAGATAGTTTATGTGGGTTCAAAGCTCGAGGATGAAAATGTAAATATTTTTGTTAATTGCTGTTTTATTCACATGTGTCCAAATTATGTGCATGCAAAAGCCAATAGCTTAATGTGTACACTTTGAAATAATAAATTGTTTATAAAAAAGTAGTAGTTAAGAAACAGAAAAATTACCCAATTCATAACAATATAGTCCATTTCTAAAATGAATGACTGGGTCGCGATTTGACAACGGTTTATGACGACGAACCATAAAATAATAGCCAAAAACTACATTTTTTACATTTTGTAAACACAATATTTGAGTTCAATTTCATCAGTATAAAATCTGAAATATTTGGTTAAAGTGCACTGAATTTATATATTCCAAAAAGATCGAGGTTTAAAACGAGTCTTATTTAAATTGCTTGGCATTTATTTTTTTCTGTAGCTTCAGCGTTGTATATATGTATTGAAGAACATTGAAGAACATAGGCGAATGGCCAGCCATTATAGCTCTGCATGATATGATATAAACCTATATTTTTAAGATAAGAAACATTTTGAAGCTTCGCGATGTAGTCCATAAGATGAAGTATACGGCTAAAGCGAGGCTGAGAAATAAATTAATTTGGTAAAATGTAAATCCTCCTCTTATTTTGATATGCTGGTCATGTCTATATCCATTTGCCTTTATGCTCTACGGAACTAGTGTTTCGATTAGGTATTCAATAATCGATTGTCTTAATAATGGAAGAACAAACATTTACACCGGAAGTCATATCCATTCCTATTGAAACCACGAGCATCTCATTGAGCAGACGATTCCGGAGACAGGCGCACGTTCTGGAAATACCCAAATCTCACGTGCGAGTATTGTTAACCATTTTCCTTAAACACTACTACCCTTTTGTCATTCATGGTTGTTTTTATAAAATCAAGTGAGTCATATGGACAAATACATGCCTCTGTCAATTCTGAGCACAAATATTCACAGACTATCGGGCGTCAGAGAAGCTGGGGTTATCAATGCGTCAATGATCGTACCTCTCCAATAACCCAGTAGTATCGCTAGCAAACCCATGTCGTGTGCCTATCTGACGATGTTTCTATTTGCGTCAAATAAGTTTGAAACCAAACCTTTTGTGCAGTAATAGGTGAAGCTCACAAAAAGCAGACGTTTGCTTTCGTAATTCTGTAGGTCTTGTAACGGTTTGAAAAGGGTTAAGAGTTTCAACAGAATTCACGCTTACGAGTACAATCCGTTTATCGCTTAAATTAAAACTACCATCGTGAGTCTTAGCGATTTCTTATTAAATAATTTACTACGACATTCATATTGCGTTGAGGAACACCGGGGTTGGATAACTATAGTTGTTAAAATAAACTCTATTTGGGCGATATAAAAAAAGTATGGAATAAATATTGCTTACACTTGTGGCTCCTTGAAAACTAACATCATGTTATTATTTAATAACCGGTATACTTTTCTATGGGTGACAACTTCTTTATTTAGTATTAAATAAAGAAGTTGCCATCCATAGAAAAGTGTACTGGTTATTATGTACTTCAACTTCTAAATGCCTATCAAACATGTTATTATTTACCAAAATATGAAGACCCGATTTTAGGCATTTTCGCTAACCAAGAGTTGTATTACCATCCGAGTATCTATAGCCAGAATATACAGCTACGCAACTGATTGGTTGCCTGGGAACTTCTAGGCATCAATCAGGTTTTAAGTGTGTCTATCAAGGGGTTTGGGTGATGCCATTACGATTGTATGCAATTTGTTATTGCATGTCCGATTGGCTGGATGTAATTGTAACAGGGAGGGTGAACCCAAGCCTTGATCACTTTATTCACAGATGGCGCCACTGTACATACTGGAAATAGATGCTCGGTCTACCGAGGGTTGTAATGTAGAGTAGCTCGGAATAAAAATATCGTAAAGCGAAGATGGATTTTAGATAGATATATTAAATTTCAAACGCATTCATATTAAACAGGAACGTTTACCTATTAACTTAAAACATAAATTAGATATATACAAATATGAAATTCTAACTGAACGGCAGTGACAAGTGATTTTAACGAAATAAAAAATTCTGATATTTAGTAAAACACTAAAGTAAATGATATAAACAAAGGAATTGTCCCCTACCTGTCGTGAGGTCACGTGATAATTTTGGCGCCAATCCAGCCGTGGAACAATTCCACCGTCGATCTGAGAATTGCGTTTGACAAGTATCTACAGCCATCTTTGTTGACAATCGAACAGTTGCCATTAAGTCTAAATTTTGTTTGCATAGTTTTATTTGACTGGAGACCAAACCAAACTGCCTGGATTTCACACATTGTTGGGTCATATTCCAATGCCTCTGTTTATTCTTGTATAAGGCGCTGAAAGTAAGGAAAGAGACAATTATATAAAATATTTGACAGTACATCTTTTCTACGAGAGCGCAAATTTTGACAACAGACTTTATAATAGTCGTTTAAATATCCCCTGTGGTCATTTCGTTTACTATTGTTTATTACTATGTGTCGGGGGGGGGGGGGCCGCCGGGGAGTCTATCTAAGTTTATATGTGTATAGAT
>JAVFBZ010132347.1:0-17323 GCA_032466195.1 Katharina tunicata | reverse complement strand
TTTTTCCCCCCCCCCCCCCCCCCCCTACTTATTTTAATGGTACTGTTATACAACACCTTGTTGGTTTATTACTGTACAAGTATGTATATTCAATCGGTGTTAGCGGGTGATTATGAAAACATGACTGTGAATTGACACTTGTGAACAAAAACATTAATAGAATTTTAGTCTAGGTGGTAATCCGTAAAGTTTGGACCACCTAGGCGGAGTAACAATAGCCAGAAAATCCCGGGGGTGATTTAATGGATTGCCAACTGCCTGACTTGGCACCATTAAAATACCTTTAACACCCACTGCATTTTACAGCCAGGACACATGGGTGATCTAATTGCCCTAGGTAACATTTGGATTGGCTGGACAATGGCAGATCGATATTGTATCACTCTCATTCCATGTGTACTGTAATAGTCGATTGCTACGGTCTGCAGACCGGGTTCTCAATTTGATACCTGTTAGATCCTGTAAAGTCCAGTAAAACGTATATCACCCACACCTACTAATGTCTATGTGTGTTACATATTCGCCACATATTTATCTTCACAATATACATGTTACATGTATAGCCTTTTCTCGAGGTGCGCCTATAGGTTATCCAGAACAACTCGAGATTCAGGTCTATCTAGAAACTTGTCTATCTGAATTGATCTAGAACATGAGATGATTTATCGGCTTTAATTAGTCGATATCCCTGTGCCAGTGTGATTACTCTTGATAAAAAAAAAAACAGATATACTAGGTTAATGATATATTGTTAGTAAAGAAATATATGTTCTTTATTTATTAGTTTCTGTATTATTTTGTCAAGTAATCAACATATAGAGAAAAACACAACTGTATTCACGTAACAGAGAAGGAATTTCGACAATTACACAACCAATAGCAATATGTCATAAATCGGGTATATATAAAACACGGACTTTGTGCTATATTACGGGAACGGATTATTTTCTCTTGTCAATAGAAGATTCGGGTTACGCACGATTTACCTTTAACCCCGTTCATGACCATGCCGTACTGATCCACTTCTCTCCCAGTGACTACAATTTAAAGGTTAAAGTTTTACCTCTTCAAAAAGGATTCTTGATTAGAGGGTCCCATGAATTGATAAACCTGCCATGGCCTCCCAGGAATCATTGATTACACCACGTGATAGCTATCACTAGACCTCCTTACTTTGGAGTTTCGCATTATGCCGTTTTGAATAATAGTTTATTTAATTACTTGGTCAGAGTATATTTCTTATCATCACTAGCGATGGGAAATTGGTTTTATTTTTAGTTGATCCGACTTCTAAAGGAAAAGCTTTTGCACTGCTTGTGCACTGGACTCTCCGATGCTATTGTCACCAAAGTCGTTCATCTTTTCTGACGTCATGGAAGGTGCTATATTTGAGATTAAGAGTTAAGAATAACTACAACTGAGTAGATAAAAGTTATTCTGCTGAATCTATCTATCTGCTAAGACCATCTTTTAATGGTCTTTTTTGTCTAGCTCCAATGTTTAAATCCACGACCCAAAACTGATATATCCTACAGAAAAGATTGCTTCTGACGAAACTTAAACTTTGAAAATTTTCGGCTTTTATCGAGCGTTCCATACTCTGAGCACTAGAAGTTGGCGCCAATCGTCACCGACAAGGAAGGACACGATTCATACAGAAGAACGATGTCAAACACTGCAATATAAGCCAGACTGATCGAATCCTAGCCTGTAAAGCTAATGGAGCGTTATCTATCGAGTGACATAAAGTCATAGCGAGAAAGTTGTCAAATCTGACAGTGATGATAAAATAACCTTGTAGAATGTGTTCTATTGGTTAGAGTGACACTTCACTTGCGCAAACAGGCGACTTCAGTCTGCTTATGGAATCTCCCAAAGCCTGCTAAGCCCAATACTTGCTTCACCCAGGTAACCAGTCTACCTGAGACGTCAGCCCGGCGCTGACACCTGTTAATTAGAGGTGAGTTACGGTTCTACTTTGATCTCCGCTCACCTGACCCCCAACCAAGATCACCCCGCCTTACAGTCAATCATCTGGTCTTACACGAGTGGCTAGCGTACATAGAGGGCGACTGGAAAACGCCAACACGATTATAAACTTATAATGCATTTTTAATTCAATACATTTTGATCACTTTGGCCGTTGCAGGAGGTAAATTCCTCTACCAACAAAGAATAATCAATCAATGTTATTATGATAAAATTTAACACTATTTAGAAGCGTGTGCCTTATGGGGCCGAAAAGGGGCAATAATTTTACTCCAGTTTGCTACCTTTTCTCCCACCATACGGGTTGATAGGATTTGTTTGTTTGTTTGTTTGCTTGGTGTTTAACGACGTACTCAAGAGTATTTCACCTATTGCGTTGCCAGTGTATGGTGGAAAACCAAGTAGAAACCTCGTAAAAACCACCCGCGAACTACGCAGCCACCGGAAAACTTCCCTTAT
Source organism: Katharina tunicata (assembly GCA_032466195.1). Taxonomy (NCBI): domain Eukaryota; kingdom Metazoa; phylum Mollusca; class Polyplacophora; order Chitonida; family Mopaliidae; genus Katharina; species Katharina tunicata. The sequence goes on along the minus strand of JAVFBZ010132347.1, from coordinate 14,875 downwards.
ATACCTAAGGTCCATAGAGGCGATCGAACCTATTCTGGGTACAGTGAAGGGTGCTCCGTAGTCCAACGCTCAACCACGGAGCCACGGCACAGCCCCTGGGTTGATAGGAGAGATTACTGTCACGACATCTTCTTTGTTATATGGTTATATGTTCGGACAATGAAAAGCCTTTCATTCGAAACATCTTGTGTATCAAAAACAATATCCAACAAGGGCTAAATGTAAGTAAACTCTGACTGATTATTATTAGTTTTTTTCACCAGTTACATCATTAATAACCATTAATTAATTAGTAATCATTAATATAGGACAAATGCTAAGTGACATTAAACGATTGCGATTAAGACCATAAAGGCCAGTTTTCAGAAATGGTGTCATACGTGTGTGTTGCCTGCGTTTTTCATTATCGTGTTAGAACCAATAATAATTCATGTCATACAGATACAACCTTCATAAAATTTACAAATATTAATTAAACATCCATTACTTCACCAGGACAAAATAGAACATCAGTACATCACACCCTTTAATTGAAGGATTTAGGTGGGGATTTTTAATACTAATTAATATATATATTTTGTTTGGCTCTCGTGATAGTCATTGGACGTTTCTATAAACTTTAAGGACATCATTTTAAAAGCTTGATTGCCGTTTATCTTTTAATACCAGCTTTCTTTATATCTTTACTATTCTTTATGAAGTGTAATTTATGTCTTACCTTATGCATACTTATACGACAAGAAGTTTTATTTATTAGTAATGCTAAATGAACAAGATGCTTGAAATAAAACAATGGCGTGTTTGACAATTTCGTGACAATCTTTTTACAAATACCTGTTAACCCGGTCGTTACGGACTATAAATCAGTCAATTATTTTCACATGAATACAAAAAAGTGGTTTCAAATCCGAGCATCAAAACAAATTAAGCCTTAAAACTGTATGAATGGGACTAATGTTAATGCGATGGAAACTAAAACTAGAATGTTTATTTAGACAAGAAAGGAATTAAATGAGTTAGTATATGCTTTTAGGTTATTTCTTTCCTTAGTTTCCAGTTGCTTTCATAATTTATAGAAGATAAATAGGTTAATCATACCCTATACATGTTTATACATTATACATGGAACGGAAACCTTTGTTTTGGGGTTACAAAGTAGTATTATAAAATGTGAGTTCTACATTTATTATAAATGAAGCCTGCATCCACGTTGTTACTGGAAGTCTGTTTGTTTCTCCATTTAGTTTGGGACATTTGATATAACCATTTCTTGCATTATGTTTTGTTTCTGCATTAAGCTTGGGACAGTTGATATAACCATATCATGCAACTTTGGTCCGCGCCGTGCACAGTTGGGCGAGCGTTGGTCTTCTTTACTTCAGCTGATACAGGTTCGAATCCGCTTATCGAGTTTAGGTACACAAGAAACGTTTTCTGGTGGCTGTGGAGATAACGGCTGGTTAAAGGAGGTATCTTTTCGGTTTCCCACCATACACCGATAGCGCAAACAGGTAATATAAGTTAGACACAATTCAATTAAATATGTTAAACTTGGAGCTTTTATTGAAAACCCATGTTCTGCAAGTTGGTACCTGTTTACAGCATAACGATTCGTTCAAGTAAAGTGCATAAAACTGGCATTCCCTTAGCATTTTAGCTGCACACATTTATTATCAGAAATTGACCAAATATTCTTTCCGGTTCAAACACGTGTTATCTGAAGAAGTATTATCAAATCCTATGTGAAAAATTACTGCCTTGCTGAAGGTGTTAAAAATTCCTGATCATCTCTAAAAATCGTAAAACGGCCATTGAAAAAAGAGACCACGGGTGCGATTATGACAGCTTTAATCCCCGGCAACTTCACATGGCAGGCTGGGTGTTGACCGAAGTGATAAAAAAGACCGGACTCTAAGATAAGAGCGTTTTATATCTCGATAGTAAACAATTTGGTGTTAAAATCGCTCTAGTTATCTATATCGGGGATTAACGACTTGCTAACTTGACGATATTTTTCCCACCAAAAAGCTGCAGTGTAAAGAATAAAATCAACACACTGATACGAGGCTTTTGCCAAGGGGAGGAATGCCATATATCTGAATTTGACAGATATATCGACATACATTAGAAACGGAATTGTACAGGCTCACATACACGGAATGATTGTTGAATAAAACGAATACTAGCATTCTCAGGCCAAGTGCACATTATATAAGAATAGATCATTTGATAGATTTGTAGAATAATTAAGTTTGTCGACACACAGACAAATCCATCGATTGTTTAATTGGTTCATTCGTAGACAGATTGATTGGATGATCGTTTGATTCATTCATGGAATGCCAACAACAATTCGTTAAAATCAATAAAAAATATAGTTTTGCTTGATAAAGCTACCAACTTGTTGAAAGAATATATCTGAAATCTACTTTTCTATCAGTTGATTGTGATACCAGATATACTACACTGTTACAGGAAGTCATTATCTAAGTCCTGATAAACAGGTATGGTGCTACAGATCAAATATTACTATTCTTGGGAAAACTTCAAAGGACATTATATTCCCACGTTCTGCATCTATCTACCTGAGGCAGTGACTGAAATGGTAAAAGATTTTTGATGTCATTCCTTAAGAGATCTGAAGACTTTTCCAAAGGCAAAAAGGTGAGAGCCAAAGGCACTATTTTATAGGAGATATTTTAGCTCTCTGGGAACACTTGCCAAACATATGGAGCCGAGTCAAAGAAATCCAGACACCAGAGCCAGACGATAGATCTATATGTAACCTATGTTTCCAAATGGCTTGGTTAAACAATATATCAGTTGCACAAAAATCTTCAACCGCAATATGTTTAGGTTTATGGTTCAGGTTTATGGTTTAGGATTATGGTTTAGGTTTATGGTTCAGGTTTATGGCTAAGGTTTATGGTTTAGTTTTATGGTTTAGGTTTAGGTTTATGGTTCAGTTTTATGGCTCAGGTTTATGGTTTATGTTTATGGTTCAGGTTTATGGTTTAGGTTTATGGTTTAGGTTATGGTTTAGGTTTAGGTTATGGTTTAGGTTTATGGTTTAGGTTTATAATTTAGGTTTATGGTTTAGGTTTGTGGTTTAGGTTTATGGTTTAGGTTTATGGCTTAGGTTTATGGCTTAGGTTTATGGTTTAGGTGTATGGTTTAGGTTTATGGTTTAGGTTTATGGTTCAGTTTAAAGGCTCAGATTAATGGTTCGGGTTTAAATGTTTTCAGATTCCTACTGGCTAACAGCCCACAGACAGGTCTGGCTATCTGGTAAATAACAGGTAATACATTATACAAATGAAACAGATATAACTTTATATAATTCACACATTATAAGAAGACTAGACATTTTAAGGTTAATACCTTTACAATTTAAGTAAAATTATAGTTAATATTTTTTAAAAAATGTAGAAAATTTAAGTATTTCTGGTAGAAAACTGCTGCATGCATTGATATTGACATTTCCATTGCATTCATTTCCTTGCAAGGCACATACAAAAGTTTAATATTTATTTACCTTTGATTATTGAACACGATTTTTTAGCTTTCATTGTAAACAGTTCCATACCTCAGACATGTAAAAAAAAACACTCATGAAACTAGTTATTAAACAATAACAGTTATGTATCTTTATAGTTGAGAGAGATTTAGATCATATACTAAATAAAACATTCGGTAGACTAAATATTTCAGTCTGAACGGAAGACCGGCTTATTCAAATGTTCTCAATTGGACACAGTTTTATCGATTCTAAGAGTTTATGTTGATTTGAATGTAACGCGCTGTTTGCCATTTGTATCAACATACGAAAACTAATCAGATATCAAATTTGCAGTACAACAATCGCTGACAACAAAGTCAGTGTTTATAACATGGTTCCGTACAATTCACTTAACCCTTAAGAACTTCATAAATCACTGGTATATATAGGCGGACATACGGTAAGCAAAACGAGTCATAAATCTGTTTAATCCTCACCTATGGAGGACTATGTCCCCTTATTCTGCATTTTACAGGACATAAAATTGTCACTTTTGTTTGATCGTAGAAAATAAGCAGATTTTATGTGGTGTTACTTTCCTAAATATAAGCTAAGTTTTTTTTTCCAAACACATGTTGCATTGGTTAATTGAGCCGGTCACACTATATATCTACAGTTCAGAATGATCAATTTGAATGACATGTAATATAGCAGCACAATACATTTAGCCACTTGTTCTGAGTACTGAGTATTTGGCAGTTTTTTAGGAGGGTTTCTTCTTTTGGGGCAATGCATTAAGTGATGGGAGAAGTAACTTCGACCATAGGTGTGATGGCGGGGGTAAGGGGGCACATTGCCTAAACGGGGGCTCCACATATTTGGTTTGAGGCGGACACTTCTATGGGCCATTTAATAACATTAAAGAAGATTTTCTTTTATTTATCTCCACAAATCTGTATGTCTCGGACAAAAGAAACAGGTTATATCAAAGCTGCAGACTTAAATGCGTCTCATATAGTATACAGCTAACCGTAAGGAATATCAACATATACTTCGCTGAATTAAAATCAAAATTCTTGTTAAATGTGCTAATTACAAATGACATCCATGATCACAAAACCGTTCAAGTTCTCATTAGATAACCTAATTGAAAGCGACAGATAAACACGCCAAAATCACGAGGACAAAAGGTAGCACAATGGGAGGATTGTCTCACGGGCTTATGTTGTCATCAACTTTAAATAATTTGCATGAGTTAAAATTTAAAATACATTAAGATGTTACATCGCAGGGAGCCACGAATAATTTATACACGCTACGTTAACTCCGATTTGCCGTTTTTAAAAACGATTTTCTGATATCTCACGCCCAAACGTTCTTAAACATTATGAAGTACAATGGCCCTTTTTGTCCAACCAAAATCTGTCCTAACTTCCTTACATCCCGTTGATGACGTAACGGGGTTCAATGACATTAAACAGGAGATTAAGCGATGTCTGGGGTAACGAAAACAGACAACACAACATTAAAAATGACAAAGATAATTAAAGTTTTTGCGATAAGTGTTAAAAGTGTAATGGGCATAAACCAGGCTGAAAGTGTCATTTAGACGTAACGATAAGGCCTTTGTCGTCGGTTGCATGCACTTATGCCTCAAAACATAAAAATGGATACGGTTAATCATTCTCAAGGACAAAGAGCTCTCTTGTTGGAGTCGTCAAATGTAACACGGTGGGCACAAAAGTGTTGTGACTCTAGGTAAAGGCCACCGGTTTGTATGTTAAAATTGTTGATATTTTGTGTGTGTGCTTTTTATATTATTATTGAAAGAAAAACTTGTCTACAAATTAGGATTTGAGTGAGGCACCATGGCCAATACTTCACCGATTAAAAATAATCAGATATTTCCATTATTGACTTAGTAATAAGCCAAAGAATGTTGCTCAATATTGGATCTAGAAGTATATCAATTCATATATGAATGTAATTCCCTACTTTACAATTAAATCGAATATGCACATTTAAATAAACGCACATGCATATTTAAAAGAGCGCACTTAAGCAGATAAGACATATTTCCATAACACAATGAATTTGATTTTTTGAACTTAGAGATTCTTTATTTGTAAATAAGTTGCCTGGTGATACCAATTTGCGATGGTACAAGCGGAAACCATCTAACAATCCCGTTAGAATATTAATTATGCTAACTGGACTGGCACTATTTTATACATACACTAAGTGTGTCTTAAAACTTGTATTGATTATTGAACAGAAAGTTATGAAACATTCTGTAAATCCACCAAGTTCTGAAAGGTTGAGACTCATTTGGTTGACCATTGGACTGCATTCAGTGTATTCGGTATAGATTCGAACCCCCCGTCAAATATATAATCCCAGTATATAAAAAAGTTTTCTGGAGTCTGCGGAAATCGCGGGATGGTTTTAACGATGTTTTGTCCGGTTTCCAAACATACATCGCAACGCATAGTCGTCATAGGAGTAAAATACCCTTGAGTACACCGTCCACCATGTACCAAGTAAATAGATAACTAACCGATAGATAATTAACCATTGGACCATGCAATTGCTAGCACATTAGTGAGTAATTGCATTGAGGAATTGTTGCCCTCCATTTAGAGTTGTAGGATCATGTTGTTCTGCATTTAGAGTTGTAGGATCATTATCATCTGTATTTAGACTTGTAGAATCATGTTGTTCTGCATCTAGAGTTGTAGGATCATTATCATCTGTATTTAGAGTTAAAGGATCATGTTGTTCTGCATTTAGAGTTTTGTGATAATGTCGTTCTGCATTTAGAGTTGTAGGATCATGTTGTTCTGCATTTAGAGTTGTAGGATCATTATCATCTGTATTTAGAGTTGTAGGGTTATGTTGTTCTGCATTTAGAGTTGTAGGATCATTATCATCTGTATTTAGAGTTAAAGGATCATGTTGTTCTGCATTTAGAGTTTTGTGATAATGTCGTTCTGCATTTAGAGTTGTAGGATCATTATCATCTGTATTTAGAGTTGTAGGGTTATGTTGTTCTGCATTTGGAGTTGTAGGATCATTATCATCTGTATTTAGAGTTGTATGATAACGTTGCTCTGCATTTAGAGTTGTATGATCATTATCATCTGTATTTAGAGTTGTAGGGTTATGTTGTTCTGCATTTGGAGTTGTAGGATCATTATAATCTGTATTTAGAGTTGTATGATAACGTTGCTCTGCATTTATAGTTGTATGATCATTATCATCGATATTTAGAGTTGTAGGGTTATGTTGTTCTGCATTTGGAGTTGTAGGATCATTATCATCTGTATTTAGAGTTGTAGGATCGTGTTGTTCTGCATTTAGAGTTAAAGGATCATGTTGTTCTGCATTTAGAGTTATAGGATCATGTAACCCTTTGTACACAGGGAGTCGATTTTTTGTGGTGTCCTGTTTTGTTAATGTTATGCAAATGTTTTGTCCTGTCTTGCATGTTGCCAGTGTCATTTACAATGGTTTCCTTCACCAATTAGGCTGGCACACCATCATATAAGTGAAATAATCTTGAGTACGGTGTAAAACCCATATCAAACAAATTGTTCTGCACTTAGAGTAATGTAATCACTTTGCTTTTTATTTAGAGTTGTAAGATCACGTTGTCCTGTATTTAGAGTAGTTGGATCGAAACACTCGGCATTTAGAGTTGCGAGAATTTTTTTCTGTATTTATAGTTGAACAATCGTGTCCAGAATTTAGAACTTTAATAAAGCGCCAAATAAACAAAGACACTGTTGCTTGAGTTTATTTGCAGCACACGTTGTTCTGGACTAAATATGTTATAGAAACCAATAGCAAATATTTTAGTCTCCACAAAACAGGAAGCAAGTATAGCGCAACTTTAAATTTTCATGGCATTAATTTGAAGAAAAGGAATCGAAACATATTATATTTTTCTCATGGCATTAGTTTGGATTTTTTCGAAACATATTATATTGTACTTGCGCAGCGGTATGAACATGTCTGGAACGAAAATGTAAACGTAAAGGTGATAGTTGTGCGTTATTGTTTTCTGTATTAAATTTGTTTAACTGAGAGATGGCCCGTGTTGCGTAGAAAGACGAAGACCCCATAATGTATACAACATAATACTTCTGCTAATCTGTTAAAGCGCACAGTTCCTCAAACTAACCACTACTTATCGTCATAAAAGTGTCACAAAGGCTCGGTGTTACTATATGCCATCGAACAAGGTTAACGTGTACAAATTTCTCCAGTCTTTGGGTGTAAAAGTCTAACCTTGAATAAGACAGTGGATTAGTGTACAATATTATTCACGAATAGGTACAACAAGAAGCTTCAACCGTGCGAAAATGGAGCGATAAATACTAATTAAACAAAGACAGACAAAAACATTCAAGTGGACATAGACGACTTGACGAGCATACGCTAACAGGTTCGGGACAATCTACTCATCCCCCAAATATTGCTGCGTTGAGTGGAGTGGTCAGTTCACCGGGGCGACCCCTGTCGTCAGCCGCTGATTTATGTGAAATCTGCTGTCCGAGATAAACTGGCCACTATTGTATTCTAACTATAGCTGGACGGAACAGTATAAAGTTAACGTCAATTTTACGACTGTTTAGAAAGCGATTCATTTCAATGGACTGACTATCTGTATAACCTAGCCCGGTAATAGGCAACGAAAATACGTGCAGTCGTAAAGGAGAAAATACTTCTCCCTGGCTAACTCCGACTGATATTTCTGCCGGAATCCTCACGTATTTCGGGGAGTGGGGCGGAGCTCAACGTCCCCATACAACACAACGGCTAAAGTCGCTATACCACAGAGACTATAAACGAGTTGTTCTGTGGGTACATTACAATCAATCTTCATTGGGAACAACGTGTACAAATATACCCGAACTGAACACGTGCCCGCCAAGTTAGCTGGCTAAATCTAGTCTGCCCTGTTTAAACGTCAATTAAAGGCTCCATTTCCGCGATACAGCCATATTTTTACTAACAGTAAAAATGCATACGGTTTATGTCAATTTAGTCAATATGCTGTTTAATATTTTACGTATGAAATTTTGTTTGTATGTATGAACCATCCGACGAATTTATCAATGCTGTACAATTTGAAACTAACTGAAACTAAAACTTACCACAAACAAATATAAGACACAAATTGTCCAGTCGATGGAAAGCATCAATATAACTTGTATGTCTAGAAGAGTTTTGTTTCTCCAATTACACTGACTGATTTAATGGTTAATATGCTACTCTAATGTGTGTTTATTCGTTTCTGATTTGAACAGAGATGTCTTATTTCTTTACGAGTTTATACAAATGTATTATTATTATAAAATATTATATATTATCTACATTGTATTTATATATGTTGTTTTTATATATTATATATTTATTTGTTGATATTATTATTATTATTGTCCCCAGACAAATAAATTCTAAATGAAGGCTATTTATTCCATGTTTGTCACTAGTTTATATTGCACTTGCATAACCCTTCCAAATAAAGGTCACCTAAGTTCCATTTATCTGTTAAAATTTTTTTACAAATTTTAAGTCAAAATGAACCAAAAAAAAAAAAACAACGTTGGCTCACGCTACAAATTACATTTTTCCTTTAAAAGCCCAAGTGTTTCGTGTTTCTGCCAATCGTAAAAACTAGAAAGAAACGCAGGACTAATTAGAAATAAGGCGTTTTTCACAGGTTAATCTGTGAGTTCTACATACCAATGTAACCAGCTGTAGCTTAGTTTCTATATACTTAATTCTCACGTCATAAATTTGCGTGCAAGTTTGTAAAAAATCATATTTTGTGTCAGAAGAAAATGTCATTTTCGGCAATACTGGTTTTAACGAGGAGCAATTTGCTAAGGGTGTTCGTAACCGCTCCCTCAATCTCACCCCGGCAATCTGCCTCTGAGTTAAGCAGAAAGAGAGCTTCAACAGAGAACTGTTTCCCCAACAACATACCATTAGTAAAATTAATGGGAATTCGGTGCGGAGTCTGCAGACAAGGACAGAATGAGTTATGGGGTCGAGCGGGTAGGGGTATAGCCGAGAATCAAAACTAACTCCGGCAATAGAGATATGCTTAACACTGTTCCTTCCAGCAAGGAAAGCCCATTGAGCAATATAGAACTGATAGGTTTGAGATAGGATAAATATTTGTACTCACAGCCACTTAAGCGCGGAACACCTCCTGTCCACCCAGAGCAATAATATGACCAGAAGACCGAGTAAGACCTGTCCCCGAAGCTTCATCTCGTTTGGTTCACGTTACTGGTAGTTTGAACTCAAACCTCCCGCCCTACCGGTGTTCTCTCGGCCGTCAGACAGTGTAGAGATGACCGGAGCAGTCTCGCTAATCCACTCGTATTGTCTTCACGACTTCAACGTTATCGGCTGTAATATGGGAAATCCGTGCGATCATCACTTTTCCTGTCTATGCAGAGTGTATTTGTGTGAACTGTTAACCTGAGCATTGACAGAGAGAAATAAAGAGAAACCGAAGTTCTCAGTACCGGACCCTAACGCCATTCGCCAGTCACCGACACAACCTCATAAAATTCTCCCCCACCATAATTTATAGCCAGTGTCGGGCTGTCTGCGTTCAGGGGAAACGCCAGCCCATGCAGAAGTGAACACAATCCTTGGCAAAGACCACCCGAATCACTGCTTTTATTATCACCAGCTTTCTGTATCTAAACATAGACAGCTAACGACTTTAGAGAACTCAGAAAATCCCAATCCAGTAGTAATGGGGTATAATGTAAGAGACAATCTGTCTTACTTGGTTCAAATGTGAGGAACAAAATGTATGACGGCGATTTAAACTGTTCATATAAAAAACTAGTAGCTTAATCGAACTGTTAGGCTTTCGTCAGATTAATTCTGTGGAGTTTTCGGTCGTCTTCGATGATGAGCACACGGTACTGAACCGAAATCTGTCCAGGGGGAAATAATTCACCATCCAGGGCACTACCTTAATCCGAAGTATAATCGGGTAATAGTTACGGTCATAGAGATCGAATCAACACAAAATATATGTGAACCTTGAACTGGCCAGGTCAAGGTGTAGAAGTGAATCTGCAAGGGTGATTGTCTTGTGATACTTCTCACGACAGACAAGGAGCATTCCGAGTAGGTATTTCTATACCTTCAGTGATTAGTGGGCGAGTGTGTTGAAGTTGTTCATACCTCCGCGTACTCAGCCTCTACCGTAGTCCTTAAAGACTCTTCCAAAGCCTTCCCTTGACTTCTGTCTCATTCACAAGTCTTCTAGAATCATGAGGGCCCGCCGAGGATTGCTGGTTAATCCACTCTCCTCATCCACATATACACACTCCCAAAACAGAGACTTAACAGCAGTCTCTGTGAAGCAGGGCGCGCGTTTGCTTTAATTCGCAGGTGATCAGCCAGCGAAATAGCGCGTACAATAGAGAGCAGTAAATCATTGGCATGGTGACTCTTCAATATATGTCGACTCCTCCCCAAACATAACTCACTCGCATGTCAGTCTGAGTCCATGTGGCCAGTAGCCTAACTCAAGTCACATTTCACGAGACTTCTGCCGAGCTCTCACCCACTTTTCCCCTTCCAATTTCTACTTCTCTACTCGCATATTTTCATCGTTGCGTCTTTCAAAAGGTTTAAGTGGTACGTTAACAAACATAGCATTGAACAGAGCGAGATATGGGGCACCTCTGCACCCTTCTTCTAGTTTTGGAAGATCCACACCTGGCTCCGTGTAGATCCCTCTTATCAAAGTAGACTCCTTCAAGTGCAATGCCTTGGGGGACGTGCGATGATTACAACAAGTCCGCAGTTATAGATGCCAATTCTTTTTACACACTTAGTACACTTTGTACTGTCTACCGGACAACGCGTAGTGTTAGTACAAAACTCAGTTAAACTTCTCGGTCTTCACAACACGACATAAGACATAAGCCAAACAAAAGAGAACTAAGCAAAGGGTCACGAAATCGCTTAATCGCCAACATCGCGCGTATCGGCAATGTACATCAATTGTCACTACAAAAACCACACATATATAAACTACCAGTATATGTACCCCGTGACCAAGTTTACAGGAACAACTGCAGTCTCTAATAAAGAGTATAAATGTCTAAAACACCGGCTGGGATTTTTTACCCAGCCTATTAAGACACCTAAGTCGCCCCTCCCTGGGCCATTAACTCGGCAGGGGGAAGAGGGGAGTTGCATTGTCTTGGCAGTAAATGTCTTTATGTTCTTCAACCATTAAATCGAAACGCCCATTTAGTAAGATACCCATACCACAGTAGGCTAGAGATGTTATTGTATAGCCAACTAGTCTGTTCTTGTACCCTTTGGCAACTTAGGTGCTGGTTTGGTATGTCTTAACGAGTTGCTGTAGAGAGCATGGGACGAACATAAACCCAAACCGCTTCCTCTGACATTATTGTGCACTGTGTATCAAAGATATCAGATAAAGCAGCCATGTCTGTTTACTTAGTACATTACAAACACAGACCGCCGATATCACAGACCAAGAAACATTATTACAAAAGCTGCTATCAGACACGGCGAAGCATTAAGATCTTTGCAATGCTTCCCCATAACACAAAACTCAGGAACCAAATAAACCTGGTACCTTGTGTTTACTTTAAATTGCCCACACTAAGATAATACGTAAAACGAATTTTGTGATGCGCATTAATTTCTGTCTGAAAACAAACGAATAATTTATTTCATTTGATTGTGATGTGCATTAATTTCTGCCTGAAAACAAACGAACAATTTATTTTATCTGATTGAAATGTGCATTAATTTCTGTCTGAAACAAACGAACAATTTATTTTATTTTATTGTGATGTGCATTAATTTCTGTCTGAAAACAAACGAACAATTTATTTTATCTGATTGAGATGTGCATTAATTTCTGTCTGAAAACAAACGAACAATTTATTTCATTTGATTGTGATGTGGATTAATTTCTGTCTGAAAACAAAAGAACAATTTATTTTATTTTATTGTGATGTGCATTAATTTCTGTCTGAAAACAAACGAACAATTTATTTCATTTGATTGTGATGTGGATTAATTTCTGTCTGAAAACAAACGAACAATTTATTTTATCTGATTGTGATGTGCATTAATTTCTGTCTGAAAACAAGCGAACAATTTATTTTATTTGATACATTATTTGGCGTCGTACTCAACACTATTTCACTTATATGCGTTGATGATGCATGGTGGAAAAGCGTGAAGAAACCTCGTCAAAAACACCCAGCGAACCCAACAGCCACCATATTTTTTTTGTTTTATATGTAAGATCGACAAGGGGATTTGAACCTGGACTGGGTACAGTGAATGGGGCTCAGTAGCCCAACGCTCAATCGCTGAACAAAACAAACATATGAAAAATCACCGTATGACGTTAACCTCAAACAAACGTGTACATTGGAATTAGCCAAGTGACCACCTTGCACTATAGTCCTCACTTGAAAACTCATGTTGTAGAATAACTAGATCATCTAGATGCCATTTGGTGCTATGTAGTTTTTTATGTAACCTTTTTTCTGTGTTGATACCAAATCGGACTAGACAAGCGGACAGTTGTTATGAAAATACCAATATTACATACATTAAAATAATATATATTTTTCAATGAAATGATTGATTAACTTATTTGTTTAAAGTTTTAATTAAATTTGCACCGGAATCAATCCAATTTGCGTATAAACTGGAAAAGAAGTAAAGGTATGTGTGCCGTTTAGCCTTTCCTTTGCTGGCTGGTCATAAATGGCTTTTGCCAAAAAAGCATAATAATCTTACAGATTTTGCTGAACATGTATGATCAATATTCAAAAGTGTCCACCATCAAATAGCTGCTATATGCAGCCCTCGCGGGATAAGGAGAGATGTGCTCAAATAAAAGATACAACATTTTCACTTGAAAACTGGTTGGTTCCGTCAATCTATTTGTCTTAATTTATGATGATGTGGTCTCCTCTCTCAAACACACTAAGCATACATAATTTTTTTAATTATGTATTTTCTTTTTATAAATGTCGAGAAAATAAGTTTTGCTTGCCTCCGACGTGGTTTGAAAACGGGACTAGCGGTTTGATCGACTGAGCTACAGAGGATCACGGCAGAACGGACGAATTTTCATCCAGATAAAGGCTGCGAATCTTTCAATATATTTTTGTCAAGATATATATAAATGTGTGTGTGCCATTTCCTCGTATTCAAATATTGCTGTACAGGTGTAGTATTATGATAAGGCCAGCCGTTCACGACACATGCTTCTTGAGAAATTTATCACTCAATAAAATATCTCAAGCGGTAAATCTGTTTAAATTACACGTAAAAAAGTTGTCTAATCCAGGTGTGAAATTGGAAAAATAAGCGGGCTTTGGTAAGCGAGGCGGATGAACAAACAGTCTTACAAGTCGGACTCCTTTCTGTTTGCGTCCCTACATTCACCTGTAATACTTTAGCTTTGTCAACTCTGAAAGGGAGGCGTCAATCTTTCAGAGATTTTATAAACTGAGCGCCGGAAGATATTATCGCTGTTTGTTGGTTGAGTTATGGTGTTAGTCCAGCGGGTCTGGCTGTAGGTATTATCTGTCGCTTGTTACTGACTAGGTTACGCAGGCAGGCTTACATCTTTTCATAGCCAACACACGTCTGAAACGAGGGACAAATGAATGGTGCGATCCTAACACTTAACACGGCGTTAAAGGACCACAATACAGTCTGTTTACAAAGCCACAAAGCCCCTTATAGTCTTGACATAGTTTATGATATTAACCAGGGTAAATTCGAGAGACAGTCCGCCAGAGGACATTCATATATACATACTTCATACCCTGCGGCTGATTGTTTTCAACTGAAGTCAAGATCAAGACAGTTTTACCTCCATCCATATTGATTAAATATACTTCAGTTAAAATTAATTCTCATCTTACTGACGAGGGTTAAATCTTTACATGTCAAGCTGTAAACATTTGCTTATAGGAAAGAGAAGGTTAATATAACTGCTACAAATTAACAAATCTTCTCACTAGACAGTCACCCGTGTATCTGAGCCTATGTTCCCTGGCTCTCACAGACATATTTCAATATAAAACATCTTATGAGATGTAACTGTTCTTTTCACTCTGATGTAGGTCTAGTATTAAGGGCGAGAGGTAACAGTTCACCCTGCACCATACCGACATGCACTTGAAATGATTCTGAAAACAATCTATGTCAAAGTAACATACGCACTCAAAAGTTCAAGATTTTGCACTATCACAGAATCTCATGAAAAATTGATATTTTTCTCAAGAAGCACAAGTTAGAGGCTTTCCAATAATTCCAACA
>JAVFBZ010132336.1:2318-23850 GCA_032466195.1 Katharina tunicata | reverse complement strand
GGCATGATATAGTATATTTATTCAAATTTAATATGATATAGGCCTAATATCTTTGTCAAAAAACGAGCTGTCTAATACTCAATACCGCGTGCGTGGCTTATCATTGACTTTACATGTCCTGCACATCTCGGAAAATGTCCTGCACCAATCAGTTCGTCCAGGATACTTTGTCAGGCAGGCTGCAAATAATTATTTCCAGGCCTGAATTAGAAGCACTACATGTATTTAAAGTCCTGTGACAAAGAGTTTGGTATCACTAAATCCAATAACTGCTTATATTTTCTTCTGTAATCGTAGATTGAAATAATCTTCTTATAACATGGCTCATTTGGTTAAGCGTTGTACTGCTGAGTCCCCTTCACTGTACCCGGTATACGTTCAAATCACCCTGTCTACTCTTGGTATTTGAAATAAGCTTTGCGCTGGTATTGAGATCTCAGGGTAGTTTTTGCAAGTTTTTTTTTCGGTTTTCCGCCATACACGGGGAAAATCCATGTTGTCATATAAGTGAAATACGCTTAAGTGCAACATTTACCACCAATCAAATAAATATACTAATAACATAAATTTGCTTGCAATACTTGTACTGTTGCATTATTGTTGAACTTTTGCTTTTCCCCTAAGCCTTTTACCTGCTGTATCAAACTCTATCATTGTTTATTTTCAATCTTCACTTCCATGCCGAGTGTTTATTATAATTTTCCTTATGAGGAATTCCTTAGTTTTATAACCTTATTAATATTAATAAATATCATGTCATATTGCAAATTACATATACTGTATATATTTTAGATATACAAAGTAACAAATCTACATTGTTAATGTTACATTTTAATTCTTTATTAATCAAACCACAAACACCCAAGAGTGTATTTTTTGTTTCAAATCCCAAATTTTTTTAAAGTGTTAGTAAGTCTTTTTATCAACCGACAACAGCATTGAAAAACTATTTGATCAGACATTTTGTATATTAAGTAAAACAACTTCAGTGATTTGCTAAAAAATATTAATTTGAAATTTACAACTATAATTCAGGCTTATGTTAACAATCAGAAAAAAGTAGTTCACGTAAAAGTTACAAAATTCGATGCTATTTGACTGAAGTACTGTATGGTATGTTTGTCTATCAGCCTCAAGCCGGAGTGTGGCGCCGTCAGATCGGAGTCCTAACCCCAACAACCCAAGTGAATACTGTTCCACCATCCCACCCCACCAACAAGTCAACGCTAACTCCCCCGCACCCACTGTTCTTGTTCCTGTTGGAGTTCTCAAACGAGAGGGTAAGTGCCCTGGCTTTTGGCAAAACTTCCCTTGCCCTACAAGATACATGTGTCGCACATTTAAATACAATAATTACTGAATGTTATTCAACCTGAGCAGGGTTTGAACTGTACTCATTTAGTCAACAAATTGGATGTTTTTATTCCATCGTCTATGTTTTACACATTTTTTGTATCTTATGCCTTTTTATATGAGCCATACAAATATGAAAAGCATGATATGTATTGAATGGAATTGAATTTATTCACCATAACATAAAATTTCTACAAAATGACGACAGTGCAAAAAAACAATCGGCAGGTAAGGTCTGTTGCCTTTGGTAAATACTTTGCATGTACATTGTGTATTTCTAAATTGCCTTTCATCTTAGTTGAGTTTGTATAGAAGTTCACCTAAAAAGTGTCTAAATTGATGACTAATCTAATTCATTGATGATAAATAGGAAGTCACAGACGTGGAGAACCCAAACAAGTTATGTTTTCAGACGGGATTCGACCCGGAGGCGACCTCACTGAGATTGACGGTGTGTCAGAGGCGCGACTTCCTATTCGCTCCGGAAGGAAAATTCACAAAGTCGAGAGGTCATCGGCATCAGGTGAGATATGATACTCAATTTTGAATGCAGTTTAAATTAAGTTGTCAGAAATTTAAATATCTCTTTACTTAGAATTATAATTATATTTGTCATAGTCACATTAAATTGTGTTCATCATATTAATGTGACTATGACACGTCAATATTGTTCTTTAGTTGGAATATTGTATGCATTTTAATATAATGTGACGTCACATAACATAGAGATAACGTCTGTTACTAATTTAAACAATCTAACAACGTAATATCATTCATAATCATTCCATTGTTATTTAAATATATATGTAATTCAATTTTATATTCATTGCTTGAAAAAGATCCTAGAAAAGTGGTCGAAACGTCGTATATTAATATAACAAAATGTTGAAAATCCATAGATTATTCGTGTTTTATTGTTAAAAGACTAGTTTGCCTAAAAAAGTATAGAGGAAAAATTTCCTAGCTGCTTTATAAGACTCAAAAACTCTTGGATTTAGCATTCATTTACCTGTGTAAAGAGATTCAGCAGAGATCATATACAAACACTTGTCATTGATATGTACATTGGTAAGTACTGTCCGTAATATTGTATGGGGGGATTAGAAACACTACTGGGGCCGAGGTTATAAAAGTCCTTGTGTCTACTCAAGGACTGACTCCGTACTCCGAGTCGACTCCGGAATCATGTTCTAAATTGAAGATTACAAAAAAGTTGAGTTCGCCTACCGTGCTTAACGGAGTACGAAAACATTAGATTCTTGAGCATGGTAAGTACCATGCTCAAGACAGTACTCAACGAGAAAATAAAGTTGAATGCGGCTTTTGTTGGATTTAAATTAATTTTTACATACCCTTTTCAATTCGATTTTGAAAATCAGACCTTTATTTTGAGTCAAACTTGTTTTCCGCGACATGCAAAGATGCTTCCAAAGCAGCCGACAAAAACAATGTAACGTCTTTCTACCTCCTACACTGAAGATCTCCACAAATGCGTGCTCAAGAAGCTGGAATCTGCCTTGATTTTGTACTCAGCTGAGTGCGTCTTCAACGCGTTTTATAACAAAAAATTTTGATCACAACTTGGGAGTACAATCTGAAGAGTTTGAGCACAGACCCAGACTTAAGTATACTCAAGCTTTTATAACCTCTGCCCCTGTTTTCCAACCAGACAGTCCCAAATGTTATTCCCGCTAATGAGCTGCCAATTTGTGCAGTAGCAACAACAACATTCAGTATTTCTTCATTTGTTTTTGCCTACAAAGCCATTTTTAACCAGTTGAAAATAAAATTAAGATTGCATGCCACGCCAATAAACCTGTGGTTAAAATCAGCCTAGATGTATAGGCAATAACATCAGCAATCCACTTCCTTTGACAAATGTAAGCCTTATTTTGAGTTATGTACAAATTTGTATGTACAAATTTGTAAGGAATTTGAAGCTGATGTTTTTGTCAGTAATCTAACATAACTGCCATCTTCCACCTATGATTAAATTAAAAAAAATAAAGATAAGAATTAACAGTTATGTCAAATACCGGTATTTATTTCCATTCTAATTTTCTGAATTATGCAGTGAAAATGTGTTGGTTTCCTATATACACTAAAGAAAAGGAAATAAGGGGGATAACTCAGCCATGACACACCTGAACATCTTTAATGTAGATCTACAAAGCTTGTAATCCTTTCTATAAACTAATATAATAGGTGCTTTTTTGGCAATGCTTAATTCAATTGTGGGTGGTTTCCATCTTTTGGGTGAATTGCTTCAGAACAGATGTTATCTTGGAAATAAATACAGATATAAACTAACTTAATTGACAAATATTACTCCATAAATCTTAGTACCCTTCCCAGCAAGTTATTAAGATCCCATTCTATGGTTTCCCATCTCTTCCTATCAAAAGGTCAAGGGTCAAGGTCAAGCATGAAGCAGGTCAAGATTCCAGAATCTTCTAGGTGGAGTTGTCTCATTCCCGCTGTGGGACTTCCCCCGCTTGTATCCCCCATCTCTTTCTCCAAAGGTAACTCTTCCCCTGTCCTTTCTCCATACATCCTGACCTCTTTGAATAATTTTAGGAAAGAAGGCAGCAGGTGTCTTGTTTGGTAAGCACTTGGTTCCTGGGTTTCTTTAATGACAAATAAATCTTCTTCTTTTTGTCATTACAAATATCATTTTTTTTCCATTTGTTGTTTATCATTCGGCATGTGTTTAATGATGTGGAGGTCCAGGTTCTGTGAAGGGTCTCACTGCGTCCGTCAGAAGGACTCTTATAAAAAATCGAATAAGGACTCAAGATAATGTTATGGATAGAACACTGAGATCCGTCTTTTACGAATCCAAGCATTTTTTTGCCAATTTGAGAATATAGTGATGATAAAATATTGTCAAACTTGAGTCTGTGTGATTCGGTGAATATTACTCTCTTCTGTTATTTTCTAAATCATTATCCTCTGGCTCAAACTAGAGATATTCAGTATATGACACAAGATAGTCTAGAATATACAGTCATAATGATCATGACCACATTGTCACATGTGGTTTTTGTTGTAGGAGCTACAATAGAGGACAATCCCACTGACGAAAGCCTGATTCTAATCCTCCAAAGTAAGTTGTCCACTGGACTACTGTAATTGCATTCTGCTTTGTGACCTGGGGATTTGCTATGTACTTCATCTGGCAATCAGTGAGGGACATTCCATTCTCCATTATATATTAAATCACCCCAAATTACCTTTTTGTTTTGTTTAATTCCGAGTATTATCAATGGGTTTGGATATATATATTTTTTCATAGTATCTTTTCATGGACCAATCTAACAAATGGCTAGATGTATAGCCTTACCCTTGTCCTATATGTAAAATCATTTACGTCGTGAAACACCTAGCAGACTTGAACATTTGTTCATTTTGACTAAATAATTTGAACAGTTCGACAAGTCTGAATGCAATATATTGCTCTGTGCTATTTCCTACACCATACACATTAAAGTGAGAAAGATTCTGTTAAAATCGACTTAACATTAGATGCGAGTAAAGTGATAATAATACTGTTTTCAATGTTACTAGAAGACTCCGCTGACCCAGTGGTGTTTATGATCAACCTGAACCTACAGTGTGAAGTCTCCATTGTTAACTGTAAGTACTCAATCTCTTATGGGCTGCTTATGCTTTATAGAGAAGACAAGAATTTACCATGGACACATTTATTGAGAATTTGTTTGACAAATGGCCAGACAGGTTGCCCTAGATCATTGTGTATCATAAAAATATATTTTTTCCAAAGTTTAAAGAAATATTTTTAGAACAGGTATCCACTATTCTTACATGTAAAATAAATGTTTGTTTTTATTTTTTTATTTTAAGTCGATATTTCTTGAGTTTTTTTTATCTTGTTGATACAAGCAGATTAAGATGTGCATGTACATGTAAAGGCTACTATATACTATAGAACACGAGATGGTTTATCCGTTTGAATTAGTCGATATCCAGTGTGATTACTCTTGACAAAAATATATAATGTAGCAATTTAGTTTCTGTTAACTATAGTTCATATTTATTTTTTGCCTATTTGTTACAGTGGACTGTTGTGTACATAGAAAGTGTTGGTGTTTTATGAGTCGAGGGTTGTGTACAGTTGGGCAGGAAGAGGTTGTTATTGTGTTAGAATTCCTACCTGAAGAGAAAGACATACCAATGGACATCTTTCATCATTATCAAGCTCTGTATGAGGCAGCTAGTAAAGGTAAATGTCCTCCTTTAAATTGACACCACTCCACATGCCCGTCTTTCATTAACGATTTGTCATTTTGGGGTAAAATATGAGATATAAGTTCTGAATAAAAATGAGGTAGAGTTAAGCTCGTATAAAAATACACCTCATGGGACTTGCAAAAAATGGTAGGCTAAGACAAGATGTCATTTACACAATTTGTTTCTACATAGCAAAAATATAAAGCAGATCAAGCAAAAATGTCAGTTAAGAAAGATGTCGGTATACTCAGGTGTTGGTTTGCACAAGTTTCACTGTATAGTATAACGTCTCCTTCACTGTACCCAGAGTAGGTTTGAATCCCCCTGTGGACCTTAGGTATATAAGGGCAGTTTTATTGTAGCTGCGGAGTTCGCGGGTGGTTTTTATGAGGTTTCTTTTTGGTTTTCCACCGTACTCCAGCAAAGTCGTCATATGAGTAAAATACTCTTGAGTATGAGTCTGTATGACGTTAAACACCAATCAAACTATTAAAAGGAATTCTCTTTGACAGAATTACCTGCATGAATTAACACAACTTTTTAGCTGTAAACTTCATTTCAGACAAAATGTGGTGTTAAGCAATAATCGATCAATCAATCATTTCAGATATTGAGTGAAATATTTGTTGTTAAAATTTATGTAGGCCAAAATCTGGCCTGAAATTTTGAAAGTTTACAGTTAATTTACACATGTATTTCCCCCCCTTTCAAACAGTTCTCAACATTTTATATTTATTTATATTCAGGAACAACGGTGACCCAGATGGGGCACAGCATATTCACCTCTACATTCCTGGGAAATAAAGACCATGGTGGCTTTCTCTACATCCGCCCGTCATTTCAGTGTCTACTGAAACTCAATCTACCACCCCCGCCTTTTGTTGTTGGGATCTTATTACAGAAATGGGAAATTCCATGGGCGAAAGTTTTCCCCATCAGGCTTTTGCTACGGCTGGGTGCAGAGTATAGATGTAAGTAGCGTGGTCGATGATTTGCACAATTTCAAGGAAAACTGAATCTAGAATGATTTAGGCAATACTACCCTATGTCTAAGTAATTATAGTCAACTGCTAGATGTTCTGAAGGGATTAAACTTTTTGTTTGACTTTGCTCTATAAAATATTGTTTTACCAAATATTGAAACAATGAATGAAAGCCAGATGTATTTAATTATTGTTGTCTCTTTATTATATTATTTAGTTTGTGCAAAATAGTTTGATTGTTGTAAGAAATTTACAGGCTTTCAAACGAAAAAAAAAAAAGAAAGCCATTAAGTCTCCATTGGAGTAATAAAAGAATAAAGCAGGTTTGTTTATGCTCCTGGCAGAAAGTGTAACCGATAACAAAACATCTTGTCTCATATCTAATTCGATCCCCCCTGTGGACCTTAGGTATAAAATGGAAGTTTGCGGGGTTGTTTTTACGAGTTTTTTTCTCGGTTTTCCACCATACACCGACAACGCCAATTAGTAAGTCGTCATATAGGTGAAATACTCTTGAGTACAATGTTAAAGACCAAAAAAACAAACAATCAAAATATCTAAGGAGCTTCATAGAGCTGATTTGTTGTGGTGTCCTGTATTTCGTCCTGTAAATATCCTGTGAAGTCTTGTGTTTTATCAGTGTCGTTAAAGGAGGTTTCCTTCACATTTTGGGCTGGCAGGCTGTCATATGAGTGAAATGACCTTAAGAATGGCTTAAAACCTAAAAAAAAAAAACAAATAAAAATATCTCCAAACAGTGTGATAACGAAGTTGTAAATATGATTGTCCCGTTCTTTTCTATGTTACAGATTATCCATGTCCCCTGATTAGTATACGGAATCGTAAGCCAGTGTTTTTCGAGATCGGACACACAATCATGAACTTGCTGGCAGATTTCAGAGGCTATCAGTACATGCTTGCCCAGGTTAGAGGAGTCCAAATACACATGGAAGACCAGAAGACACTGATCAACTTCCCCAAAAACAGATACCATGATGTACGTTACACTTTCTATCATTTCACCGGGTTTTCTAACTTTATTTCAGACAAATACATTATTCAAAATACACTTAAGTTCTAGCTGTATATAGTCGGCCGAGTATTAATCTTGTCTATGGGCACTTTTTTGCGTTTTCAATAAATTTCCTTTTGAATTTCAAAAATCCATTTAGCCTTACACTATTTGTCTAATTTAATACTGACTATTAACATTAAGTAACTGCCTGTGACTGCAAGCTTGTATACCGCTATTAGACCTCTTTAACTTTGCTACTGATTTACATAGCCTCAATTTTGTAAATTAACATAGATATACCTTGTTAACTCTCTGTTTCAAATTCAATTCAAATAGACATATAAGACATTTATAGAGCGGATAGTTTTCCGGAGGCTGTGGAGTTCACGGGGTGGTTTTAATGAGGTTTCTTCCCGATTTTCCACCATACCTTGGCAACGCAAATTATTAAGATTAGTAAGTTGTCATATAGGTGAAATACTCTTGAGTACGACATTAAACACCGATCAAACAAACAAACAAATATAGAGTGGATAAATGGAATATAGAACAAATTATACACAGATAAATATATATTGTCACATCACATGTGGCTACAAGAGTTCACTATTAAATTTTTAAATTTAAAAATAATGTCATCACAGAAAAGATAATTGGTATAAATTCTTTGAAAATATGAGAGTTCTAATGATTTATTGAAGAAAACTTTGACTATGTATAAGGTCTAATACTTCATTAATCTTATAGATTCCACAAACAGTTAATTGTTTTAAGAGACTTTTATAGTTACACTTATATGTCCTGCTGGAGGCAAGAAAAATGTTCTGTCACTACATTAGAAAAAAATATATACATTATCTACAATTAGTCATTGTTTTTGTAGCTAATGAAGATTGTGACAGGCAGCAATGAGCACGTAATGGCTTTAGGGGCTACCTTTAGCCTGGAGGCGGACTCTCATCTCGTCTGTATCCAAAATGATGACGGCAATTACCAGACTCAGGCTATCAACATACAGAATAAACCCAGAAAGGGTAAGACCCAGTTAGCCCCGCTCATGCTACTCCTTAAGTAATAATTTAAATGTAATTATTGCTTAGTAAACAGGCCAAGACTGTACAGAAGAACATTGTGAAACATCAAAATAATTGTATAATAATTATTGGTAATCTTAATAGATTTGTAAGATGTACCTAACATTTGTTGCAAAAAACATCCCCAAAATGGCATAGTACATATACTTAATTTCCCCAAAACATCCCCCAAGAATGACATAGTACATGTACTTAATTTCAAAAAAACATACCCTTGAATGGCATAGTACATAATCTTAATTTCTCAAAAACATCCCCCAATAATGGCATAGTACATGTACTTAATTTCCCAAAAAACATCCCCCAGGAATGGCATAGTACATGTACTTAATTTCCAAATATGTGCTGTTGCCCGCTGTGGCTCTTTTGGTTGAGCGTTGAACCGCTGAGTCCCCTTCACTGTGATCAGTATAGGTTCAACCTTTGATAAATGAGGGACATTGTCCAGGGGCTGAGGAGATCTCTGGGTGTTTTTTTTAGAGGCTTCTTCTCGTTTTTCCGCCATTCACCGACAACCCAGTCGTCATATAAGTGAAATACTCTTTGATGCGACATAGAAGACCTATCAAATAAAGAAATTTAATACATGCATGGGTTAAATCACCTTGAATGCACCTATGCATTTAAGCTTTACAGTTTCTTTTATTTTGTGTTTAAACGTCTGTTCTCAACTAAACAGCGGGTGGTTGGGTGGGAGCCTCCTTTGCCCTATTGCTCTCTGATCTAAGGGGCAAGGAATGCCGCTTTGTTTTGGTGTCCTCTTTTGTTGATGTAATATAAATGTTTTGTCCTGTCTTGCATGTTGCCAGCGTCATTTAAGGTGGTTTCCTTCACCGATTGGGCTGGCACGCCGTGAAAGTGAAATAACCTTGAATACGGCGTAAAACCCCAATCATACAAACAAAATAAACTTAAAATAATTTGTAATTGAAGAAGAGGCCAGTGAGTTGTAGTAGTGTGGTTTCCTTCTCACTTCGATTGGCCATTATTTGTGAAATAACCGTAGAAAATTTTGTGTTTTTAGAACACAATTCATAATAAATAACTGTAAATACCCAATCAAAGACAGTGTCCTTTTGTCTAATTTCCTCTTCTCTTAACCCTTCTGTTGTAGTTACTGGTGCCAGTTTTGTGGTATTTAATGGTGCTTTGAAGTCGGCGTCCGGGTTAACAGCCAAGTCCAGTATTGTAGAGGACGGGTTAATGGTGCAGATATCCGCTGATTCCATGACAGCTCTTAAACAGTCAATAAAAGACATGAAGAATTACAGTATAGCGTGTGGGAGCATTACCTCGGCTAAACCTGATGAGATAATTACCATACAGTGGGTGGAGGATGACAAGTCCGTTAATATTGGGTAAGCGTCATACCCTTGCAGGTTGAGATTATCTTTGAAACAAAATTTTCCAGTGCACAATAGCATAATCCTGTCTCTGCTAATCTGAAATTCAAAGAACTGAAGTTCAGATTCATCAAAACCAAAAACAGAACGAAAAGAAGTTGTCATAACTGAAACTGTCATGGTTGCCTAGCTTGTTTTGTTCAAGCGAATTGTTTCTTGTTTTGTTTGGTCTTACATTCATTATTTGCAGGGGGTTTGGGTGGGAGCCTCTTGTGCACTGGTGCTCTCTGAGCTGAGGGACATCAGGAAGCTATTTTTTGCGGTGTCCTGCTTTTTTCCTGTAAATGTATTGTTGTTTCTTCTGTTTTGCCGCTGTTAAGATTGGTTTGCTTCACCTTTTGGGCTGGTGCGCAGTCATATGAGTGAAATAACTTTAAGTACGGAGTAAAACCCCAATGAAACAAATAAACATCATTCTTGTTTTTTACCTTTGACTTTGAAGGTGATTTTTATGAGTTTTTTTTTCATATTATACTCATGAATATAAAGCAAAAATCATTCTAATTTTCACGACCTTTATTTCGAAATTAACCATGCACTTATTAAAAGGCAACACATTTTTTGTCCTTATAGAATTGCCTTGTTATTATTTACATTGATTCAGAAGATGTTTAAGCTCAGTTATGTAAAATGTAATACTCTTCCAGCAAATAAATACTAACTGAATATTGGTGTTATCCCTTATAGTGTGCGAAGTCCAATAGACAACATGGCTATGGATGGCATAGAGAGTATACACATTCACAATGGAACAGACTATCAGGGAGAAAACAAGGTGATTCGCTGGACAGAGGTCTTCTTTATTCAGAACAAGGATTCGGCTAAACTGGAGCCCATTGATCTGAGTCGGCTGGCTGAGTCGCTGGCCCAAGCAGGCTGTATTGCCCTCACGCCACACCTAGACGCTCTTAAAGACGCTGGTCTCATGAAGATAGGGTTACGCGCAACAATACATGCTGAAAGCGTAAGTAGATATCTATGACTGGCATTCTAATTTAAAGTTTTGATTTTAAGTTGAAGCCCTCTGGCTAAGGGCAGTATGTTACAAGCTTATATTTATCTGTCATGCTTAGCACGGGAGGAACATTATCTTTCCAACAGAACTTACATGGCTGGTTGGGTGGGAGCCTCCCGTGCCCTGGTGCTCTCAAAGCTAATGGGCACAGGATGACGATTTGTTGTGGTGTCCTGTTTTGCTAATGTTTTGTAAATGTTTTGTCTTGTCTTGCATGTTGCCAGCGTCGTTTACGGTGGTTTTCTTTACCGATCGGGCTGTCATGCCGTCATATAAAAGAAATAACCTTGAGTACGGCGTAAAACCCCAATCAATCAAACAAACAAACAGAGTTTACACTTTAAGTGACTTCACAATGTTTGGTTGTGTGAGTCTCTGACTACTATTGGAATAAACCGCCATCATATTAGTAAAGTACTCTTGAGTCTGGCGTAAAGCATAAACAATCAATTTCAATGTGAAGGGACTAAATAAGAGAAAAATTGTTTTATCCATGCTTGCATTCACACAATATTCTGATAGGCAAACTGCCCAGGTTATTCCACATGTCCCCTTCACATTGACATTTAACATTGACACTTATAGTGAAAGATTCACAAATAAATAACAAATGTTCACTTTACAAGATTTACACTTAATATCATATGTGTGCGTATAATAGCACACACATTTACCTCAAGTTTCCAGAGTTTGCGGGGTGGTTTGTACGAGGTTTCTTCTTGGTTTTCCACCATACACCGGCAACACAAATAAGTAAGTCGTCATATAGGTGAAATACTCTTGAGTACGACGTTAAACACAAATCAAACAAACTAACATGTACATGTACCTCAATAGATAAAGCTGTAATCAAATACGTACAATGAAGGACTAACTACCACCAGGTGACAGTTACAATTCAAATTGTTCAAATAGGACAAACTTATCAGTCTGTTTACAATTTTCATTTGGCCTGATGGCTGACAGTTTCATCAACTTTCATGTAAATTGACCATGCCAATGTTAAAATGTTCCAGAACAACCCTTAAGTCTCCTCTGATGGTCGTGTCAACATGAACAGCGATGTAAGGCTTATATTAGATTAGTGTTTTTTGTTTAAATAACTTAGTGGAGATATGTTTGATTTACAGGTTGGATATGAAGTAGGCTCTAATGGTGAGAAATTACCTGACCGATATATGAATGACTTAGATAACGAGCTTATACCTGTGATACACAATGCTGCATCTTTAAATCAGGAGGGACCTATAACGTTGGAACTCATCTTCTTTGTGCTGAACTGAAAGCATCCACTGATCAATTAGTGGAGTACCTTTAGTGGAGAAGATGATACAAGGCACTGAAGTCTTTAATCAAGAGTGGGAAAGAAAGAAGTGTGCTGTGCAAACAAAATGGCACCTTTAAAAATGAGAATGGACTTGTAAGACAGGCACGTGTCATCTTCCTGCTTACTTCAAAGATTTACCTGCAGTGTATCTTTGCTACTGTAAAGGTTTGCAGGTAAATTGACAACCTACCTTTGAAGAGAGTATGTAGGACGCTGACATGTTTAATAGACAGTGAGATTTGAACTGTTATCTTCTGTTTAACAGACAAAGTGGGATGGGAAGCTTTGGCAATGCAGTGTACTGTGTGATACACAAGTCTGGGGATCATTATATTATTGGAAACACGATTACACACGATAACATCTTGTTGCTGTGTCTGTAGTCAAAAGTAAGAGAAGTAATGCACACTATCATTATATCATAGGAACACAATTAGATAAGATCACCTCTTCTTGCTGTGTCTTTAGTCAAAACATTTAGAAGAAATGTTTCTTTCAGCACAGAGGGTCCTATTAGTTTTTTTGAGCTAAATTAAGTGGTAATTTTTTAATAAGAACATACCTGAGGAGAGTGGGGAATGTTTTTGGAGCAAGTGGTAGAGAGAACTGTGTAGCATCTTATTGAAGGATAGGAGTAAATAGCGTTTTATTGTGGGGATAGAAGCAAGAGTCTACACCACCTTTATAAGACTGTACTTTATACCTAGCCATATAGAAACAATTCCTTCAGGATTGGCAGGATGGTGTTACAGGGCGGACTTCGTGTGACAGGGTGGACCTGTTGTGACATGGTGGACATGGTGTGACAGGTGGACCTAGTGTGACAGGATGGACATGGTTCGAATGGGGGTACATGGTGTCACAGGGCGGACTTTGTGCGACAGGGTGGACCTGATGTGAAAGGGTGTACATGGTGTGACAGGGTGGACCTGATGTGAAAGGGTGTACATGGTGTGACAGGGTGGACCTGATGTGACAGGATGGACATGGTGCGAAAGGTTGTACATGGTGTGACAGGGTGGACCTAATGTGAAAGGGCGGACCTGATGTGAAAGGGCGGACCAGATGTGACAGGGTGGACCTGGTGTGACAGGGTGGACCTTGTGTGACAGGATGGACATGGTGCGACCTGGTGTGACAGGGTGGACCTGGTGTGACAGGATGGACATGGTGTGAAAGGTTGTACAGGGTGGACCTAATGTGAAAGGGCAGACCTGATGTGAAAGGGCGGACCAGATGTGACAGGGTGGACCTGGTGTGACAGGTGGACCTAGTGTGACAGGATGGACATGGTTCGAATGGGGGTACATGGTGTCACAGGGCGGACTTTGTGCGACAGGGTGGACCTGATGTGAAAGGGTGTACATGGTGTGACAGGGTGGACCTGATGTGAAAGGGTGTACATGGTGTGACAGGGTGGACCTGATGTGACAGGATGGACATGGTGCGAAAGGTTGTACATGGTGTGACAGGGTGGACCTAATGTGAAAGGGCGGACCTGATGTGAAAGGGCGGACCAGATGTGACAGGGTGGACCTGGTGTGACAGGGTGGACCTTGTGTGACAGGATGGACATGGTGCGACCTGGTGTGACAGGGTGGACCTGGTGTGACAGGATGGACATGGTGTGACATGGTGTGACAGAGTGGACCAGTATGGCCACACCGTAAACAACCATTACATTTGCCTAAAGGACCTTGGAACCAGATTAATGCTGTGGAAACAGGGTACTAGATGTCTGAAAAATCTGGTTCCATATTTAAGGTAAATATGTTGTCCCCTCTCACCAAGAATTCTCAAGGCTATTGTAAGTTAGCAATAAAGGTTAGATTAATGGGTTCAATTCTCCTTGTTGGGAGTTCCTCTTAGTCTATGGTACTCAAAAGTGATCTGTTGAACAGAACTATTTAACTCCTATTTGAAGTCCTGTAATTTAATTTTGAAATACTTTTTGAAATAATATTTTCAATACTTGATCTGAAAAAGATGATTTCAGTACACACAAATATTAATCAGTTCATAGATTAAATGTGTTCAAAGAATAATGCTATACATAACTGTGGCAGGGGATTTTTATCAATCTCAAAACTGACAAATTATCTGAGAAATAAATTCTTATTGTCAGTACAGTTTTGTCTGTTTGACAAAAACATTCTTTGTTTTGAAAAAATCAATATATTGTTTGAACAAATGGATTAGTTACAAATAATGTGGTCTTGTTGATTGCAATTTTTAACTGAAGAAAATTGCGCCTGTGGAAAG
The DNA here is from genome assembly GCA_032466195.1 of Katharina tunicata. Lineage (NCBI taxonomy): Eukaryota > Metazoa > Mollusca > Polyplacophora > Chitonida > Mopaliidae > Katharina > Katharina tunicata. Next base: position 9,147 of record JAVFBZ010132336.1, on the reverse strand, counting down.
TTAAATTAATCAGTGCTTACATGTAGGTTGTTGGCTGTAATAAATGTTCATTTTTATTTTACACCGTTGGTTTGTCAGTAACAAAATTAGAACATTATTTTAGATTTAAAAAAGTATATCTAAGATTCTTTGTGTCAAAATGTAAAGTTGTGATAGTTATAAAGATTATTTGTTTATAATATGAAATGGTTCAAGGAAACACACTGCTGGGTTGTAGGATTCGGAGAGATTCTGAAAGTCTATATATACTCTCAAACAATACATGGATTTCCAATAGAATTCCTGGAAACTCATTAAACTTTTATTTATACAGAACTGTTTTTTATTTTAATTTTTAAAGCTGTTTGAGGAATTTGTTTGTTACTGAGAATGCTCTAACACCTAGCGATGTGCTATAAAAGTTTGAACTTATTATTCAGAATATTACAAGGATATTACAGAAAGCTATGAATTGTCAAATTTTTAACTTAACTAACTGAACACACAAAGCATGCCTTGTCAGATGTCATAACAACATAGTTAACCGTGTTCTATTATTTATTCTATATTATTTATTAAAAGAAAAGACTATTAACTTGTTGATTTAAGTATTTTATTGTAGAATGTGTTATATTTCAGTTACAATAGTACACAAACAAGTATGTCATCGGATGGACGTAATCTTATTTAAATCAAGTTTCATAGTTTAACGTAAGAACCATCAGAAATTCTGTTTTTTTATTTTAAGCTTCACTCAAAATGGATAATAAAAGGGTTTTCACATTTTATGTTTTTAATTCAATGCTTATTATTCATCTGATTAACAAACGGCCTTGATCGCGATTCCAAAAATTGATCACATTTGGTCATGTGTCCTCCTAGCTATCAACACTTCTTAAACCTGATAAACCTTAAACTTCAAAACTCTTTGTTATTTAAAGAAAACATAATTTAAGTCTTACTAGCCAATATCTCTTCATGTATACTGTTCAATGATTAAAACTGAAAGTGTAGAGAAGATTGATGTCAATATTGGCAATTACTTAAGGTGCTAATTAAAAATGCATAAAACTGATCTAGTTGTATGGCAGTTTAACATAATTTTTTGGTCTTTAAACACTTGATTGCCCAAGATGTGACAAATAATTGCAGTATAAGCAGATGTAGAATACAGCTTGTTGAAAGGGTTTTATGTTTAAAACTTATTAAAATTAACAAATAAACTTAACCTTCATGTGAGAATATTTTCAAATCTTATTATTAATTTGTGATTTTTATTTTGTGTAGATCAGATAAATTTCTTGTTTTAGTTAGTATCTTTTAGTTCTTTATGTTTCCAGAAGAGCGTCCCCCACAAGCTTTAGGTTACTGATTTAGACAATTGTGGTATTTTCAGTTATGCCTACCACGATAAGGGAATATTGACCCCTTAATCAAAAATCTATCAAAACCCCATATGTCAAAATCTGTCAAAACCCCATATGTTTGGGCCTAGATGCTAATTACAAATCCTAATAAATTTCAAATTTATATATCCAGAAATTGAAAATCCATCTTAGTTGTGTTTGTGTTGTTTGCCCGGCTTCTAAATGCCGCTTAAACAAGATGAATAATCTTGTCAACTTTGGTGTACTGAACATGCCCATATTCTTACTATTTCATGAGCATCTGTTTAAAACTGCTGCAATTTTTGTTTATTTTATAAATTAGAAACATACATTAAAGTAACATAAGCACTGAAAATTAGGGTTTTACAACAAATTCTGATTGCCTTTATTTACACCAACTTTGAAGTTTGTGCATAAACTAAAACAATTACCTTAAAATGAAAATTATTAAGTTGGTTCAAGGCTAGTAATAGCCAGGAGAAATCATGCAATAATAAGAATTCAGCGTCAGAAGGCCGGCCATTTTTCCTCATTTGCCTCAAGTAAAGCTTTTGATCACAAATTTGATGTTGGAATTATTTGAAAGCCTCTAACTTGTACTTCTTGAGAAAAATATCAATTTTTCATGAGATTCTGTGATAGTGCAACATTCAGAACTTTTGAGTGGGTATGTTACACCACACTTATTTCATAAATTAATTTTTTAAAGTTAAAACATTTTTTATTCATTAAAGTATTTCCACAAATCAAGTTCTATCAAAAACTATGTTACTGTATGTGGATAATCAGTTCTTGCATGACTATGTTGTATAAACTTGTATAAAGTTAATTAACTTGATACACTTTATTGTGGGAATGATGTGTTCTGAATCAGTTATTCACTGTATAAAAACTGAAAATTGTTAACTTTTGAAATGGTCTATAGTTCATATAAAATCTCACGCACAAACTCCTCCTCGGCTCACGGAATAAAACAGGGCCTTAATAATACTTGTATATTGTGTAATTAAGAACTACTTGTTCCAAATATACATTAATGTATTCCCAGTTGAGTAATGTAATATTAAGATAAAAAAGCGTAATATTGTGGTTTATAGAAAGACTATCAAATTCTTGTTTATCCAAGAATCCACTATATTTATTATACAGTGTAATTAGTAACATGGCAAGATAGGATAACTGTCCTTATGTAAAGGCTTGTGGTGGGCGGCAAGTTCATGTGCCCTGGTGATCTTCGAGCTAATGGGCGTAAGGACGCTGATTTTTGTGTTGTCCTTTCCTCGTCCTGTGGCGCCCTATTTTGTTGGCAGAGGCCAAATATTTTTCCTTGTTAGATTTCTACTGCGCTGTCATTGTGGAGAAATAACCTTAAGTACGCATAAAACTACAAAAGATCAAAATAGTTCTGTTATGGATGGATGCTGCTAACAAATTTATGACACATTAAACCACTGCTATGTACACTACAGTCAACAGAATCGGTTAACTTTGTATGGTAACCATAATTTTGTGGGTTTTTTTTTTATTGTTGTAGCGTTTTTTTCTAATTTAACAGACATACAATTTAGCTATATCTGAAACTCTTGACTTCTAACTATCCAGTCTTTAAAGATTCCCAGCCAGACAGTTGTTTTCATTAAACCACATTTAATAGAATTCTTTTTTTTTGTTAATCCTTGATTCGTTCAATCTTTTTTTAATATAACTCAAAGTTTTTGTCATACCTTTTTACCTTAAACTATTATGATTGCTTATTATTTATGTGTAGGTCAATGCCTCCATTGATTGGTCTTAGCTTTTATAGGCTGCATTTATATATTTAAGCTATGTTGCAATATATGATTGAATATAAGTAAGTTTTTTTCTAAAAATATAACTCATAGTGGCTGCTTGAGATTCTTGTGTAAATGGTTTGATGATTATTGTTGTATTTTATATCAATTATCTTGTTCTTAAGCTTGTTTCCTAGTTAATTATTTATAAGTATAGATATATGTTCTATATAAGTGATAGATATGTTAAAAGTGAGACTTTACTATTTGGAGAAACTTGTATCAAATGCTTTTATGTCTTAGGCTAGCTTAATCTATATCCCATATACTGGTGTTTTTCACATCGAATTTCATAGTGTATCGTAAGTAATTAATGTTACCTGTAGTTTATGCGGTTATGAAGTTAATTGTATGTTCTGTATTCACATGAGTATATGTTCTTAGTTAACATAATAGGAGGTGGGACATGTGGATGATTGTTAGGCTTCAGTTATATCACACCTGAGATATTGTATATCCAATATCACACACATTGCTTGTTTTTTCATTTCAAAATATGTGGTATATCAGAATATGTGAATGGGCCCTGTAGATTGTGACGTGTGTGTGGTAAGAGAGAAAAACCAATAGGTTATTAAAGTGTGCCTGATTGAACAGTTAAACGTATATTTACCATTTATTTGGTGTCTTTCTTAATGGAATTTTTTGCAAGATTAAATTCACGTCAGGAATATTGGTTTTGATATTTAATGGTCAGATACATAATGAGTGTCTAGGGAGTGGAGCATAACACTCTGTATCGGTAGGCCATCCTAGTAAAGTCACTCTTCAGACTTCGAATCTTTCAAAACTATCAGTATTACGGGGTTTGGGCATATTACGACTATTACGATTGTTTAAGACAACCAGAAAGAACTATGGTATTTTGGGGGGCAGGGGTGCTATAAATAACCGGCTTCAAATCAGATTTAATATCATTTACAACAACGCTTGAAGGTAAATACGAGAACGTTCTTGCATTTATTCTAAATATAGAGAAAGGAATATAAATTGATTGTACTCTATGTTGTACGTATTTATATTTTAATAGTCATTATTCCCATCTGGCATGAAATGTAATTTAAAACTTTAGAGCAAATTATAGTATAGATGAAAGTACAGGAATAACTGTTTTGGTTTACTAGATGGCGTAATAAATGTATTACGGACCGGTAGTGTCTCTCTCCAGAGCGTATAGCAAACGTATTGAACAGTGCAAAATGTGTTCGTAGAAGGCACAAATAGTGTATGTCTGAAGGATCTGTGTAATCACCAAAACGTGTTCGCAGAGGGCACAAATAGTGTGTGTCTGAATGATCTGTGTAATCACCAAAATGTGTTCGTAGAGGGAACAAATAGTGTGTGTCTGACGGATGTGTGTAATCACCAAAATGTGTTCGTAGAGGGAACAAATAGTGTGTGTCTGAAGGATCTGTGAAATCACCAAAAAGTGTTCGCAGAGGGCACAAATAGTGTGTGTCTGAAGGATGTGTGTAATCACCAAAAAGTGTTTGTAGAGGGCACAAATATTGTGTGTGTCTGAAGGATCTGTGTAATCACCAAAACGTGTTTACAGCTAGGGCCTTAACTAGCTTAACTCTAAATGTTATAACTTTATCACCGGTAAGTGTAACATCAGAACCACTAGCATCAGGTAATATTCGCTGGGAAACTGAGCATAAATCATAGGCAAAGAAATGAAGAAAACATTGTGATTTATTTTATTGTCATCATTACTAGTAGACACGTGATAATTATGATGTTCACAATGTACAAAGTCATCAAAATATAGAGGTGAAAGTACGCATGTCTTGTTGGATTTCGGAGTTGCTCTGTTAGGTTTCACATCAGCCATTTGTATATACTTGAAATGCATGCCTTTTATGCGTAATCGTAAACGTATTCACTTAAAACTGGGGACACAAAGAATGCTTGATGAATCACAATGTAATAAATGTGCATGTTTTCATGAGTAATGTTTGAAATGATATGCCTCTTGTTATAATTCTAACGGTTGTCCCTGGTATGTTTGCCTCGGATGTATACAAAGGGTTATAGTTGTATATATGTGATTTACGAGACACTGTTGTTTATATGGCGTGTAGATTAAGGATTGGGGTGGTAGATATTTATATATATAAAAATATACATATTACACATATATTATACAGACACAGAGCTCTACTGAGTATAGTGCTATAATATCGTGTTAACTTTGCCCAATAAATTAATTTAATCTGCATAGTGGTGTTGTGTAGGTTTTTGTTTTCTGCCAACAAATGACAGGAGGTGTTATAAATGGCCGGTGACCCTGGATCTATTGGGGGCGACAGGAACCCGCTGATGTTCATATATGGTAAACTTTACAGTAATTGATTTACTCAATATTAACGGTCTCCGATAGAGCATATAACATCGTCTTCCGATTGACTTTTATCTAGTTTAATCAATCTTTTTTTCTTTATTTTTTATCATTTTATATTTCAATCTTGTTTATCAATCTTTTTATCTTGCAAGAAGTTGCTATGGCCAAACATGAACACTAACAAGGAGGAGCTACAACTCCCGTGATAGCAAAATGGAATGTTTGTTTAAAAAAAAAACGTCTAGCGAAGAAGCCCATGTGACAAGCATTCAACACGTGACACACGCAATTAATGGAATAGGATGGTTATTAATAAGTCATTTTTGATAGAATTCGAAATCAACAGAAAAATGTGTCAGTCGGAGAAGAAGGCTTTATTTTCATGTTCCATTTGTTCGGTGGAAATGGTAAGACCAACCGCAACAGCTATCGACAATTACACAGAAAGAGGATGCTGTGACAAAATGGGCACGAATTTACAAGGATAAAACAAGACAATTTTATTGACTGAATGGGCGACGATAGGGACCAAGCAAAGGGGTATACGGCTGAAAACTTTATCGGGACATGACATAGTGCAAGCGGTTGGTTTGCGGAAACCTAACCCAAACCGTAAGGGCATCGGGAGTAGTACGGCTTAAAACCCCAATCAAACAAAAACACAGAAGACTTTAATAAGCCACGGTTACACGGGAAAACATTGGTGGATCTGAGCCGGCACTGATCCGGATCAGCTTTAGGTTTGCGTTTACAGGTTAGTCCGCCTCTTATGACCCACCAAATTTGATGGGTAAACAGAAATCCGCATCAGTTTATAGTTCACCTTACAGGCAACTTCTCGCGACAAGGCGAGGCCCGACGTAAAACTATATTCAAACTTTGTGGCCACATAATAATTGCCTAGGGAAGTTGCCGTACAGGTGGCGTTCTTGGAATGCCGTGACGCGTTCCTTTGTTTCGCTTAAGGTAGCTGGCAGTGTGCCAAGATTCCCGCTATGCGTTTTGGTAGGACTGTCGAACGTGGCCACAGACCACCATTAATTGTAGGCCTACATAAGCCGTAATGTTAACGTTTCGTTCCGTAGCCCCTTTCCAAACTTTCGTTGGGCGAAAACCCCTGGCACATACAATAATCAGTCCTAGTAGAGTACACGATCAAAATCTTGACAGGTCATGATGGTTGAAAGTTTGAACTAGCCGCCTTGGAAGATGATAGCCCTGCTTCAGAATGTAAACAACAGCCGAATAACACCCCGCTCAACAGTCTCCATACACCAAATGGGACC
>JAVFBZ010132325.1:5622-23854 GCA_032466195.1 Katharina tunicata | reverse complement strand
CGAGAAAAGGCAATACATGTAACATGTAAATTGTGAAGATAAATATGTGGCGAATATGTAACACACATAGATATATGTGGAAATATTGCAAAATATGCAATGGTGGCCATATTAGTGGGAAGAATTGGCGAAATGCAATCCAATCTTCCAGTCTTCTTAACAGCAAGAAGCTACATTCCAATTTTGAAGATAATCTGTTTATTTGTTTTCAAGTTATCGCCTTTCGCCTTATAGAAAGACAGACAGTAGAATTTCCCTCCCACGACTAACGTGGCAGGCATAAAAATTGTACTTCAAAGTCACTCCCTGGCAATATCAAAGTAAACAACTTACAGAAAATCCATATTCAAAATGCAATGGAAATTTGGTATTATAGCTAAAATAAACAGATGGAAATTCAATATTCAAACAAGTAATTAATTTGATAAAAATGCTAAGAGCATATTGAACATTCTATTAAGGCCGGACGAAGCATACATGTAGTGGACAGAAAACCAATTTCTCATGGATTATTATAATGTAATATGCCACAGTGATGTTTGTACAAAATGCTTATCATCCGCCTGTTGAGTTAGTTCTAGATTAAGGCAATGCTATTTTAATTTTATAAAGAATTCAGAAATAATGGAGAAATGTAGAAGCTGTTTTCTTCAATATATCAACATCAATTTTCTTCAGCAAATAGACTGCTGATTATTGTAATAATGATATTGGTTGTTTCAGATATCTTGCAGATTGCATAATTTTCCTGAGGTCTTAATTTCAGACATGGAATTGATTAGAAACGCTCGGGTACAGGTCTGGTGAAATTACATGGTGATGGAAAATAGAAATAGCTCAGTGTATGGATGACAGTTCTTGCTGCTTAAAATGCAACAATTTACAGACTCTCTTTCAGTGAATCAATCTGAAAACGCCACATGAAGCAAACCATGTACAACTCAACACAGCCGGACACCAAATCTGTAAATAACTACATGTACATGAATAAAACAGACAATATGGGGAGTGTTCTTTCACCATTGATCAACCTTTCCCTTCCAATCAGGTTGGCACAGTCAGGAGCATGGAGGGTGGTTCTACGGTACCAATTACTGACAGGGTTTAATCAAAACAGTAGGGGCAATAAATAAAAGGGAAGATAATTCCAACTTGTACTGGGAGGTAAATTTTGTTTATTGCAAAAGACTTTGCGGTCATTAGAGATGTATAGGTTGTCAAGGTTATGCAAACTGCTAAAATACTTAAAATCCTGTCAATTATTTTTTGATTTCCCTTTAATAGAAGGACTGGCCGATGATTAAAATTAGAAAATATTTTTCTTTTAATTTGGCAGAGAAAAAAAGCATCAGTTACGTTTAGATGCTGGGTTTGTAACGCACAGAAATGTATTGAATTTCAAGTTCTGTATTTATCCTTAAACATGCTTAAGATGATTTCCCTCTATGTTAAGCTTTACTGCTATTTTACTCATGTGGTGTGCCAGCCCAAATGGGTGAAGGAAACCACTTGAAGGAATCAACACTGGCAACAAATGAAACAACAAAGGCCATATGATGAAATCATGATGCCAAACAGAATTCCAGAAAGAAATTGGCTTCTTGGTGCCCCTTACCTCAGAGAGCAACATGCGACAGGAAGCGCATAGACAACCATCCGCCTCTCTAAGTTTAATACTGATTCTAAAGTACCAAATATTAATATAGGCACAAAGTTTGAATTCAGATTTCAGACATTCTCACCCAGCCATTATGCTAGAAAATCCTGGTTGAGACTAAGAAATAGTCCGTTGTTGTGGAAACTGAGGAATGGGGGGTCCTGGCAGAGTCTCATGTGACACCAGCTAAGTTTTCCACCCAGTTCTTATCTCAGCGGGGCATTCAATTCCAATTAGTTTCTAATGTTCTTTTTCCTCTGTTCTGATGCTTAAGTAATTCTTTAACACCAATAAATGATAAGGTCTGCCAACTCATTGGAGTTTAATGACTACACCAGGAGTTCAGGGAATTTTGAGTAAATAATCAAATAATTATATTCCCATATAAACTTTGTTGCAAGGAAGTAGCCCATAGTTGTCATTTTTACATACATTTAATAAGTAACAGGCTGCATACCTCCACCAAATTTAACTGGGAGTGAAACATTTAAGCTGACAAGACCAACACAGTACAGACTAAAGTAAGATGTATCGGGAGGTAAAATATATTAATCTCTTACAGGAGGCACTGGATAATATTAACCACAATTTGTTCTACAGACATTGCTTACAAATAACTTTATATATCTGTTAAGAAACAAGTACCTCATTTGGCTGGTGATTTTTGTCAGCAATTGTTCTAATTTTGTTTCCCAATACGATTATTTGGCTATTTACCCAAGATCTGGTACCCCATTGAGAAATACCCTTTCTTCTGGCCCATGTTTCCTAGTTGTAATGTATAAAACATCAGGTGACTGACTTAATGACATTTGTGAGCCTGAGAACCTGTTTGAAGATAAACTGAACTCAGTCACATACATGTATTTAAAAACCTGTTGATTACTACCATAGGCATGTTTGGAAAATCTGAGCTAAGGTTAGATTTTGATATGTTCAATACTGGTATAGGAATAGACCAAAATTATATCATTTTATAAATTTTAAATAAAAATATGCAAATGTCAACCTAAGAGTAAACTTGGGACCTGATAACTAACTATCTACAGAACTAGCTACAGATTTATTGTAGTTTTGTTTTCAGATTTCACAACAGTGCCTGTTCGCTTACAAACTTATTAGATTCTTGATGCACAGTTAAAATAAAAACAAATAGATAGGACTTTATCTTAGATTGTAAACTTAGATTTAACAGTCCAGTTGTATTTAAACAATTTAGAACAAGTTGGACATTTTTTAGGTTGACAAACAAAAAGGAAATAATTTTGTCTAGTTGCTATAAAGAAAAAATACACAGAAAATTATAGAATAAGGGTCCAGACATGAAGTCATATTGGGATAGAATTAGCTATTTGGACTTTATTATGCCATAATCAGTTAGTTTGAAAGCGGAGAAGAAACATATGTGAATGAGATTAGCATAGCAGAAATATTTAACAATATACTAAGATGGCAGTTATCCCAAATAGCAAAATACAGCTGCTGAGTTTTTTAAAACTTAAATAGATTATGTGTCAAAAAAGTTTAAATTGCTTGAAAAAAATGTGAAATTCAAATTTTGTGAAGGCCATTATGGTGTCGAAGAATGTTAAAGAAGATACCAGACCAAATTTGAGCCTAACTTCGTATACCCATGGAAAAGACCTGTGAAGTAGATTTTGTTAGAAGCATTGTCAGTGATTGGTGGAAACTGACAAGAAAACTTGTAAAAAAACATCCTTAGAATTTCCTTTATTTTTAAATATTTTTATAAAGAGTAATCACACTGGCACAGGGATATCGACTAGTTAAAGCAGATAAATAATCTCATGTTCTAGATAAAGTTACACAATTCATTTAACTTTATTGATACAGTAGATTTAATATAATATTTTTCCAGAAAAATTATATATATTTTACTTTTTGGTTTTGATATGCAAAAACATGTTTAAAAATGGTAACATGTTCAAATATTTAGTTTAACTCTTAAAATGATTAACCTTAAAGAAATCAAACTTCAAATTTTCAGACATTTTGATAGCATCAGTTGGAAAGCGACTGAAGACAGGAGTGAAAAAGAGGTTTAAAGCTGAGCGTTGCTACTTTGAAGTAAGTACCTATAACATTGCAAAGGAGTCAAATTTAATAAACTTAGTGGTAAAGATAAAGATATAAAGTGGAAATAGTGTTTGGAAACACCATAAATGAAAAACTTCTGTGTAGTGGTTGGGAGTCTGGAGAAGGCAGGGCTTAAATGTTAACAGGTGTCCTTTAAATCCACTAGTGAAAAATGACTCCACCAATGAGGCTCTTGAATCAAACAAGATTGATACTGACAGCCGTTCTGTTATAAACACATCTAATCTCACACCTCGCAGCTTCAAAAACACTTCATATAAAAAATAGGACAAATTTGAGATTTACAGTTGCAACAAATTGTCACAGTAGGAATAATTTCTGAAATTTTTCTCCCTGCGTTTCTCGTGTGGCTTTTAATTTAGTGATACTATACTTCATATTATAAATGATAGTGGGCCAAGTACTACAACAGTACTGATAGATGTTGAATAAGAAATTCAGTCATAGCATAAATATAAATAAAAATACATCCCTAAAAAGAATTAAGCTACATATATTAATTTAAAAAACAACATATCTTTTACGTAAAGATTGTGAGCAACTTCTGTGGTACATGTACCAAATGTTAGTTTACAGTTTATGTTATTGAAACATTAAATGGTTATGGATCTAAAAAAAAGGGCCATGAGGTGCAGATAATGATAGTTGAAGAACCTGGGATGTGATTTAAGCAGTAATAAATGATATAAATTGTAGGCTATGATTTCTTGAAAACAACAAAATTAACTCTGCCGCTTCTAGGCAGACATTTCACCTAACATTCAGACACTCCCTGAAAATAACATGTCATGAAAATTAATGAAGCCCTGGATGCCTCAAGAGTTTAATCGATGTTTAGGAGATAATTTCTCTCTTAAAAGAGAACCTTGAGGGTCATGAGGGCAGCATTTGGGTGTTTTAATCTTTAATCTTAATCTGTGGTCTGATTGGTCAGTGAATCACTAGGTTTAGTGATCACTGAATCGCAGGGTTTAAGAGATGACAGCTCAAGGTCACAGCTTATGTAGATTGGCTTCTCTAGGTTTTTCACCTTTCACGCCCTAGAGGCACGGCAACCATCGTCAAACGGATTCCAGAAAGCAGCCGTTCTTCCACCGGAACACAAGACCTGATTATGGTCAGTGAGCGGAAACCAGGGCCTTTGACACTCAGCAAATCTTTAATAGAATTAATTAGCTGACCTGTTCAATTCAGCACAGACTTCCCCGAAGCATTCGTCTGCCAATTCCTTCATGAAGTAAGCCATAGGCCATTTCTGGTCCGTATGTATGGCAGCCAGTAAGATTGGACAATGCTAGAGACTATAACGGAGGCCTGTCTTGAATAGCCCAGTATTGGTGTTTTTTTTTAGTGTATAGACTATAGAAATGTGCGACTAAATGATCAATTGCAAACGCTGGCTACAAAGTCCAGGAGATAATACTAAACCACATTTCCGCTTTGTAAACAGAACTAATTTTTTAAATTTCAATTACCAGAAAGGTTTGACGCAATAGGTAAAATGTGTCCATGAATCTAAATTCTACAACAACTAAATCTGCTATGGCATGATAGGGAAACCGCTGGTCCTTCATTTTATTCATTTACGGTCACCCCTGGTAATGGCGTAGTACCTAGAGGCATCCTCTATGTTCACTATAACCATTGTGACCATTCCTTCTAGTAACAAGCTTTTTTCAACATGCTGCTATAGCAAAGGCCAAAGATAATAGTAAGGCAGCCCTGAGGTTAAATATTACAGATGGCAATTACTACCAAGACCAATATACTGCACCAGTCTTTTTGTACAAGTTTTAAATAATAACAGCTTTCGGAATATAAATGACCTTACCTATTTTATGTCTATATTATTCCGTCCAAATAATCCACACGAGCCACAGGTAACAGGAGCTAAGAGCAGTACACTGGGTAACAATTATACACATTGAATTTACCTAACACTTAAACAGTACTTAATTAAAAATTCAATAGATACAAAAATATAAATACAAGGTAATAAAACTGACCCAAATGTAACACCTGCTTATATCTTACTTCATACCTACATGTATATGGATTTAGGCCAAAAGAATCGTCTGTCAAGTTCTCAGCACGGCTTCTCAACTTTCAACGAATGTGCTCTGAATACAAATACAGGCAGGAAATGAGTGTAATCTAAAATTCAAATAAGTCTTACCACTGGATAGGTGAACTCTAAGATCAGGCATCACAGAAGCAGCTTATTCGGTATATATCCAGCATGACACTTGGAGCATTACTGATTATATACCTATCAGTGGATTTGGTAATTGATTCATGTTTGTTCTCATATAAAAATTTCCACAGGTATATTGTCTAAATGTTGAAGGATAACTTGTACAAGTAAAGTGACTGCATGAGTTGAAGCCAAGCTTTTCTGATTCTAAAAGAGAACAAATTTGTTTTACATCACAGTGCTCCACTATATCAGAAATTTGCAAGTAAGAACTGATAGAACTTGATATGGTGATTGAAGTAATCCCTGCCCACCACCCTCTCCCCTAGCCCTGTTTTCAACTATGATGTGATGTAATTCATAACTGATCCATACAAAAAAGATCAGATAACTAGGGTTTATTAATGGTGGATCGTTGGCGTACTTATTACAGTCTGTGGTAATGTGACTATCGGAGATGATTTAAAGAGCTGTGTTTGAGAAACGTGCTGAACGAGTGGGTCTGAGTTGGGAAGACAATTTAACCCTGAATAAACAGACAGGGAGGAGACACAAACCTAAACCATGTGTGTTTATCTCCCATTATACCTGGCACAGAAACCTAAAACCAATCCACAGAAACTTGTCCCATACACAGTACTGACATTTATCAACAGTTTTACACAAAATGGAATTTTACCAGTTCTCAAATCAAAAGGTAGTTTGTTTCTCGTTCTTTGCTTCACTACATATGCATGAGTTATTTCACTTAAATGAAAGGGGCTGACTTCTTCAAGTTGTATCATGATCCGGATTTGTTAGGTGGGGGTTTGGGTTGTACTTTAGGCTATTTCACTAATATGATGGTGTGCCAGCTTAATGGGTAATGCCAACCATCCTCAACAACACTGGCAAGAAACAGGACAAGGACACAACACATCACAGGACGCCACAATAAATTGGCTTCCTTCTACCCCTAAGCTCTGGGAGCAACAGGGAGAAAGAAGCTCTCCCCATCCACTCGCACAGGGCATCAGGTAGAGCAATCTGAACCATTACACCCAACTAGGAGAAGGAAACCCTTTTTTTTTTAAACATTTGTTTCCACTGTGAATCAACTTGACAGACTAGTCCTTTGTTGGCCTTGTTTAGAAATGGTTGCTTTGTGTGCACACAACCTACTAACAAAAAATCAGAAAGGACAATGAGAGTGAAAAATAAAATATGGAGGAGTGGAAAGAATAGGAATCGAATGCAAAGTCAGCAAATAACAGATTTTGATGCAAGCTGACAAAAGATATGACAAAAAAAAGACAACTGAAGAATAAAAACAGGATGACAGTTAAATAATTTATTTGGCTGTCTATTGTAAATGTTAAATGAATTATTGAGTATAAATAAATCTTGAAGTATAACTTGCATCCAGCAAATCCCAGACAGCTCAGACCTCCAAAAAATATCACTTGTGTTCTGCGAAATACCAACCTCTTTTGCAATATACTAACCTTTTTCTTCTCTTAAGACAAAATATATCCAACTTTTTTCAAAGTTCTTCAATACATTTTATAATCAAATGTGAACTAACCTACATGTACAGATCAATTTGTTTATTATTTACTTACATTGTATTTTCCCTTTTCTAAAAGAAACTAGTCTTTATAAACCATTACCTGTATGGGGTAATAAGCTACTTTGGTTCCAAACTGCCTTTCATGTACATCATTAGGAACATATGGTCACTTCGTAAAAACAAACTCACTTTATTCTGTTAAATAAATCAATTTCTTCTTCAATAATACATTATACAAGCCTTGCAATAAATGGCCATTGAAATTCATAAAGAGCTACTATAAACCATATATTGAAATGATCATTTTAGAATTTGAAGTAAAAGATATTGTAAAGTTAACTGAACACAACAGAGAAATCCTTTGTTGGAATGCTTAAAGCACATTTAAATTTTACTGATCAGTTAAATATTGATCAGTCATTGATCACATGAGCTCAAACTGAAATGACTGTCTGCTCCGTTTTGCTGTTTTTAGCTTTAAGTTTAGTAATTAAAATAACACATCATACATGATCTCTTTATTAACATATATATGGTGCAGTCCTATCCGTTTAGCTGAATGAAAGAACTGGTATTAATCGGATAGAGGACTTTGATTGAACCTGTGAGAGGTTACTATTCCACTGAGGACACGACCAAACCACATCAATAGTGTGTTAGACAAGGGAACTGTCAGGAACCAAAAACAGGCAGGCCCGTTAAGATGTTTACACAAGAACCACCAACGAGCTATTGATTCCTCCTGAAAGCGGCTGACAGATAAACGCTTCCTACAACCTATAGCTCTCTTTCCTTTACACTCTCTCATTAAGAATTGATATGGACTGCTTGTTTGTGAGACTTTACGCAGCACGGACAGACACCATTCAATCTATCCACAGCAATCTGTCTAACCCTGGAGACCAAACCTCTTAATACATGTACATGTAACATATATCTTACTGAACTGGTCGCCCAAAATAGCGAGAAGTCCAAGTACAAGTGGCAGGAATACCATAGTACAGTTAAACAAAACTCTCTCAAAGCAGCTTTAATTATTATTTAAATTTTGCCCTGGTTTTTAAATGTCTATTGACTAATCTATTGCACAATATGACAATAAATTATTTCACTCAGATGATGGAGTGTCAGTAAAATATAAGGCCACGAGATTAATTCCAGTTCCAGGTTTGTTTGTTTGATTGGTTTTTAACGTCGTACTCAAAGGTATTTCATTTATATGACGACAGATTCTCCACTTGTTAATCTGCTCTACTCAATACGGCGGAAAACCGGAAGGAAACCTCGTAAAAAACGCCCCCGTGATTGCCGAAGTCACCTCGTGTGACTCCCTCATGTACCTCAGGTCCACTGGGAGACTCGAACCCGTGCGGTACATCGAAGGAGGATCTGCAGTCAGACGCGCTAACCACTGAGCCACGGCGAGGGCCCCCAGTTCCAGGTACAACCTACTATGCATATTTTTAGTTATAACCTGACATCAAGGTGAGGACATTTGTCAGGTCCAGCCCTATAACTAAACCCACAGCAAAAGAAAACACAATTCGAAGAGACGCTATTCAAAACGTACCACCATAAATTCAGTGATGTACCTAGAAGTCAAGAAGAAACAAACTGGACTTACATAGCTAATGGGTGAAGGAAACCACCCTTCATGACATTGGCACCACAGGACATTAAGGAAACAAAATCAGGACAAATCGGCTTCCTGATCCCCGTACATGTAGCTCAAAAATGCACTTTAAGGGAATGATTGGCTAAGACAAAACAGACCAGTCTAGAGCTATGTTTTACAAAAGTTTCAATACTTAATTTTCCTTTACATCACTGATGTAATCAATCAAATATATTTCAAGAAATCTGACAAACAGGGTTTGAATAATCTCCATTAAGCTGGGTTTAACTGGAAATAGATCTTACAATAATGTCAGGTTAAAGTAATAAATCCAAGTCTAAATCACTATTAACCTAGCAGTTCCATACATCTAAGGTTTTGGCGCAGCTCATATTAAGAAAAGGGAAAATGAACTTTTTGCTTAAAATGAAAATGTAATGCTATAAATAATATGAATTACACAGATTATATAACTGTTATGGGACGTACATTGTAAGTTCTACATAAAGAGAAACATTTAGAAGTCAGTTAAAATTGTAAAACAAAGGTAAAACAATATCCTCATGTGGTAAGCAATCATTGACATCTTGTCTATAAACATTTTAATAATTGTGTTTAAAAGCTCCTCATTGTGAGCAGAATTATGTAGCAATTCCGACTTGTCAAAATGTGAAACAGGAGAAGAATTGTTCAGCAGAGAAATCAACAGTAAGCCTCCAGACAGTCGTTAAGGCAGCAGTTTGTCTTCTTTATTCACGTTTTCTAAGCGCTCACATCAATTCAAATGTTCCCAATGCCTTGAAGGGGAAGTAACTGGATGAATGTTACCATTTTGTCAGTGGTTATAGCTAGAGTTGAAAACTCACTCCCAGGGTAAGTGGGAAAGCCCGCTGTACCTTCCCATAATCAAATAGAACTTCCGCCTTTCCGTGGCACCTGATCATTAACCGACATGTAGTGAGAGGAAGAATGGAGCCTGAAGAGAAACGCATGATTAATGTCATCTATGCCACAGCAGAAAACAGACAATCTCCTATCAAGTAAGGATGTTATAGACCAATCTGACAAAAGGTTGGAAAAATCTAAAAGGAACACTTCTATCTGTATAACATGTACCCTTTTAATTTACAATTAAAGACAAATTAACTGTGTACATCAAAAAATACTGTGATTTCATTGAATAATTTGACATAAATAATACTGAGGTCAATTGAAATCAGTGTGTTTCCCATTATCAATTGCCACATTACTGTAATACCACAATAGTCTATGATGCAACAAAACTGAATTCCCTGATAATTAGCTAAAAATGTGGTCCTCTGTAAAGTTTTGACAAAAAGAAAAAGAAGAATAGTTGCAATCTTCTGAGAAAATGCGTATAAATAAAATGATTTAAAAAGGCGGTGAAACATTATAGCCACACAGGCTTTTAGGGCCATTACCTATTTTTCTCGTCAGATCTCCATGATTTTAAACTTTTTGGGAATGAAAAGGGTGGCCAATTACTATTGTAAATGTAAATTCTAGACGAGTAGAGATTTCCATGAGGATGACCTTTTTTCATATTGGTCCAGGAATGAACCATGCAGAGAGACATTTCTTGCCAAAAGACTTCTACTTGATCTCTGTAAAATCACATGACAAATTATCACTGGGTTAGAAAAGATTAACATTGATTGGTGGTGTTTACCTTTCGTGGTAAAAGACAAATAAAATGAACGAAAATTGCGGAATAGTGTAAAAAGCTCAAACAGGTATTTTATTTCCAGACTGGAGTCCCTTGGGTGGAGTAAGGTTTCAATAAAAAGATTTAAAAAAAATGGAGCTTAGAGAGCTTAGAGTTTTGTTTGTATAGATCTCTAGGTTTATCTCAACTTAATCTGTCTTGAAGTCCAGTCTGATAATGGTGATGGGCTGGTCAAGACTTCTCCCTGGATAACCTGATGGTAAGCTGAAGTAAGACAGGCTGAGTGACCATTGGTCATACTGATTCCTTCATTCCCACTCTCAATCATGAATTTCTCTTTGTCTGAGCCTATTGTATTGCTGGATGGTTGGGGAGAGGGAATAACAGTGATTCTCAATATCAGATTCAGGGGTTTTGGACCATGGAAACATCAGTGTAGAAATATACAGTGTGAAGGATTAGTGAGAGAAATGAGGTTTTCTTGTTGCTGATTTCATGATCACATGACTATTTATAGTCACAGCCGGAATTCGACTTAAACCTTACACCACATATTATGCTCTATGAATATTTCCCATTAACGAGCCACATTTCGCATCAACGATCTGGTGACCAAAGGCAACCATAAAACTATACATGTATTACGATCTTGGAAGATTAAACAAATGAATAAAATGTGAACTAACTAGCACTTGTTTAATTAAAATTAATAAAATTGATGCGAGAAATACAATTAAATCAATAGATAACATTATTTAGGAGAAACTCAAATTGTGTTTTCTTCAATTTGAATTCAGGGTAACATAAAAGTGTAACAGGAATTTTTTTTTTTTTAATGGTAAATTATTCAAACCACATTTGGAGTACATATAATCCAAACTCCCAATAGACACTATTTCACAAAGACAAACTAAATACAAATAAGTGATAAATAGTGTTTTTACAGTAGAGACAAACTACTCTCATTAAAGGGTGTGTTAAATAGAAATAAAAAAGAAGATCAAAGATCCTTGGAAGCTGTGAATACTATCACAAACATTGACGACATAATAAATCAGACAGCCTGGAAATTTCATCAGCTCTTTGTTCCAGATTATGAATTTTGATTAACAATGATGTCTGTGAGGTTTAATCCATTCAATTCACCAGACACTCATAATACGTTTGCAGGTTTGGAATGAGAGCCCAAGGCCAGCCAAAGAAAATCATAACCTGCCAATTCTGTAGAGGAAAAGTAATTATGGCTGTTAAATGAAATGATTGGCTGGTTGTGTTCTATCGTTTCAGAATGCTGGTTAAGGTTCTGACCCTCTGGCCAGATGGTTCCTGGAGAACTGCTCAGCCTAAAGCACATGGTCTATTGGAACCCTACTCTGTCAGGTTATTACAGTAATATCAACACTATTCGCCCTTTTGTCAGAGTATATCAAGAACCTGTTTAATCATTGTCCGCAGGGTGTTTTTATTTTTTTGAAGATTGCTTCTACTTCATTTTTCATTTTGATTTCTTTTGTGCCTCCGTTTTGTTTTCTATCTATTGCTATAAAAGACTACAAATGTTCCATTATACTCTGCTCAGTAACAGATGTCATGTTATTGGCCCCACCTACTTGCCAATTTTGGCTACACAGGTTTATACAATATTGTTTACTGGTATCATTTCCATGCTGGTTCATAATATCACAAATAAGAAGAAATTAGTTATTATTGAGCTCATCAAACCTACAATGCTGATTTAACTATCTTTATTAGTGTACGGTTAATGGTCTTACATTTTAATATCCATACATAACTATACAGTGTACTTATAGGTAATTGGATTGTATGGTTTTGTATGGACCTTCCTGGCACCAGTGAAGCGATGAGCTTGTACACTCTGTACAGGACCATACAATCCAATAACGTATTAATTATACACTTACTAGTCTAAATTAAATAAAATGTACCGTTCATATCATACGACAAAAGAGTTTTGATTGTAACCTTTCTTTTCTCAAATTATTGATGAATACACAACGTTACGTGATGCTGTTGGAGCTACAGTAAAAACATGCTTGGCGTAAAAACATGTTCTTTTCTTAGTGACGTGTTTAAAAACACAGGGATTCAGGTAGACCCCATTTGGGGACGAAGACAGGCCCCTTCACAAAAAATCAGAAACCCGAATTTTCACAAAAAAAATTCCTTTTTGTTCTTAATAAAACAAAATCCAAATAACCAAAAGGAACAGTTATTTGAGGTTTTGAACAATGCTTTGTTGAAATAAAGATTCACAAAGTCTTTTGACTGCTTGTACTTTTTGTAATTAAAAACAAATAATACATGAAGTTTTACAATTGTAAATGAATTGATGAGTGTCGTCGTCTATCATAAATGAGCTGGCTGTGTGCCGATTAAACCTTTTTCACAATAACTACCTGAAGGCCCCAATTTAAAAACCCTAGCTGAAATTCTGAAATGTTATGTCGCAACAAAGAAATGACGTCAGTAGGACGTTTGTTTTATGTCAGAAAGACCAGTGGCAAATATAGCAGAATATTGGACAGTTGTTTTGACTTCTCCACTTAAGTGATTTCCATTTCTGTATGCTACAACTCATCTCTGAGACAATCTATGCAAAACCAGCTACCACATTTGTAAAATTTAATGGGCAATTTTCTTTGTCTAAAATAAGCATGATGGAGGCTACATTAGAAAATATCTCTAGACTAAATAACTTGAATAGTTTTTAAATTATTGCTGCAAAACGAGTTTTTGACACTTTTTTGATTTTGATCAAACTACACAAGAATTGAAGAAAATTGACAATGAACATTGAAAATAAGATAGTAAGTGAAAGTAATGTGCCGCATATTGTACAGGACTGTGAGCGCATTACAATGATTTACAATGTAGCAAAGCACAGACCTGTACTCCAACAGGAAATGAACTGGAAACCTTTTCACACTTTTCATTGTTAATACAGTGTAACATGACAGGTCACTTACTAACAGCGCCAAGAGAAAACAGTCGGTACCAAATCCCAATGGTCGGCTGCTCTAAAACAGTAAAAGGTAGCAATAAAAGGACAGAGACTGCCAGTCAGCCCAACGGGAGAAGCAAAGTACTTTAAGTGACACAGGCGACGCAACAAAACAGTTACAGAACAAACAGGACACCAAAACAAATGGGCTTCCTGTTACCCCTTAGTTCAGACAGCACCAGGGCACAGAAGGCTCTTACCAAACCACTCACCTGTTTGTGAATATTTGACACACGAGGCTGCTAATACATCCCCAATAAGGTTCAATACCATACAAATGATCAAGTGTTATAGGAAAGCTTATGTTTAGCTCAACCAGAATCTAGCTAACCTGGTAAAGGCTACTTCCGTGGAGCACATTTAGATAACACCAATAATTGCTCAAAAACGATAACACAAGAAATCATTTGACACAATTAGTTATCAAACGATATAACGGATTAGACCCACACTTGGTAAACATATCACTAGTTTACCAGTAGGATTGTTAGTGTGATTGAGGGAGGATCCCTTAGTAAGGGAGAGTGCCAGCTCGAGCCATCTTTGCAAGGAAGTAGCACCAACCGATGACAATATATAACACCGACCAAGGGACACTTTACTTACTGAAATGAACAAACATAAAAACCCGGTTTCAGCTGCTTTTTAGCTCGCAGACCACAATTGTCAAATCCATCCAACACATACAGTAATGCTATCTAATAAATACAAAAATGTAACGGATGGAAATCAACCATTTCCCAAGGCATAGGCGAATCACTGAGCAAAGACAAATGTATCTTACAGGGGATCAGCATATAGAGCAGACTGAAACTTGAAAACCTACACAACTATGTAGTCTGCCTGTGTATCAGTTGGTTACTGCGACTTAATCCATAAACCTTAAACCCCATTAGAGAAGATCTATGTTGTTATCTGATCAGGTCATTCCCTGAACACATGTAATACTCAGGTCAAGCACCTTGTCCATATGGATGTTTGTTATGTCTAGTGTTTGATGAGAGAGAAATGGAAATCAAACTATTGATGTGACAATGTAACTGTCAAACTTTAAGACATCAATCGCCAGAGAATTTGTTGACAAAATTAATTTGTATTTTTTGGTCAAATATTTAATAAGATTTGAAATCCATAAAGCTTTTAAGTCTTTCAATCAACGTCTGGAGAATTTTTTTTTAAAAATAAATACCACTGATCTGTATATACATAAAGCAACCATATGTTAACAGCGGATGAACCAAGACTTTTTTTCTTCACAATACAAGGCCTACACAGAAATAAAAAAAAAATTTGCAAGAATACAAAAGTGCATCAAAAACTAAACCGTGACTGAGAAAAGTTTTTATTACATATCAGTTAGCTGAACTGGATAGAGGCTTACATTCACAAGTTAGGCAGTCTGATAAAAAATTAAAGCTGATCAATATATATTTCATTCAAAGAACAAAATCACACACGCTTATTTTCATTAAAAATAGAGGCTTCTTGTTTATGTTGTTTTCTAAGATCAAACAGGGATTCATTCACCGGTATATGGATTTTCCCATGCCACAAGCGAGGAGTGTATGGATTATTTTAAACAAATTTAGCCCATACAAGATAGATAATATGGGAAAGTGGCAAATGTGTTCAGGAACATAATGCAACAAAAAAGTCTCCGCAGAAAACTTATAAATGCAATTTTATTCAGATTGCTATTTGACAAAATGTCTTTATGATGGTCTTCCAGATGGTTTTAACAATGACGACCTAGATCCACAATAACGACATAATAAATCTAACAAGTCTGTTCCATCATGAAGGATTGAAGATCCTGATAACAGAATGCAAATCTGAATAAGACAAATCTATTCCAAATTTGTAAAAAGTAGTAAATTGTTAAATAAATATTTAAATAGAAAGTAATAATTCACCCAATACAAACCTAATAGAACATAATAAAACAAATTGAAAGAAAGCCCAGTGAGCATATGAGGTGTCAACAAGCAGTTATTGGAAATGTCTTTGAGACCATCTTCATCGAGACAAATAGAGCGAGCGCGAAATCTGTCTGTTCCATTCTTAGAGTTGAATGAATGAGTGGTAAGGGCAACAGGTTGTTAATTCACGCTCAACACAGGCTAAACTAATGGCATTAATGTAGACCGTGCTTCTTATTGCTTATCCCATACATTATTAGTCCTATTCAGTTAGCTTCAAGTGATATTGTCATCTGGAAAATAGGCCATTTGAAGCAAGTGTACTTACTACATGTAATACTACCTTTTTGTTTAATTCAAGGTGAACATAGTCATAAACTTATGGTAAGAACTTGTCAATAGGTAAAAACAGTTTTTAATTGGGTTTAAAACTAATAGCCTGGACAAAGTGTAAAGCATTATGAGCAAGGGTGATCTTGAACTTGGACCAATGATATACGGTATTGGTAATGATATGTACACCCCCTGATATAAAGAACAGCTTTTGTTTTAATGATATGGGTCAAACAAGGTTATGCTGATGAGTGGACAGAAGCACAGGTTTTAATCAACTTTTCAGCATTTCTGTACATTCATATCTGCATGAACTGAGGCTTGATCAAAATTAAGGCAAGACAATGAAACAATCTAGAACAATATTTAATTAAACAATTTGTCTCAGTTTATTCTCTTTCACATCAACTATGTAATCAATCAATTATAATTTCAGAAATCTGACAAACACGGTTTAAATACTGACCTGAAATGTAGCGAATCTGGAAGTAAATCTTACAATAAGGCCTGGTAGTGGCAATAAATCCAAGTAAATAACGTCTATCAAACCTGTCACATGTGCTTTCGTAAATCTAAGATTTCTGAAAGCTCACAGGAAATTAGATTCAGGCCTTACATGAATGTAATAACAGGAGATAAATATCACAAACTAATAAACACTGATCACACACAAGTAAGCTATTATGGAACTCCTAGAAGCAAACATCACTACACACAAGAAGTTTAATAAAGAGGCTGATCACTAACTTACTACACCTTGAAATAAATAGTATAGACGATAACTACTAAAAGTTATCACTGACTATGTGCTGGAATAGCCATATATATTGAGAGTTCACGTCTTGAAACCAACATGATTTTAACTTTGAACTTAAAAGATAAGATTGATATATGTCATAACACACGGGTTCGATCGGATATTTTTGTGACAATTGGGCTGATTTTTGTGTAAAAAATTATTCATTTTGAAGTTGCCAAAACAGAAACACACTGTTGTGCATGTGTAGTTTATGATGTCATGCAATGATAGTGACAGTACTGGAAAGTGATTTAGCAGCAATGTTGACAATATTACAACAACATTGTGCCTTAACAAAAGTGACATACACACAGGGATGATGGGTGAAGGAAGCAACTCTCAACCACACTGGCAGAAGTTCAGGACACAGATATATTAACTACATACACCTATATTCACATTGAACTATCCATTTGGAGGCTACTGAAACAATAAATGTACTAATTGTACACTAGTACCACTCAGTATTAAAACAAAAATGTGTCCATTGCTTAATGTCATTGCAGTGACTACCCATAGAGTAGGGTTACTACCTTAACCAAGCAAAGTATTACTGCTTATTCCCATGATCTATCTATAATAGCCAGAAACCACCAGACGGTCACAATCAGTGAAACAATTGGAAGATCATCCTTTCCTCAAAATAAAAGTCCCCGGGTGGTGAAAGTTTCCAATAAAGATTTGTTAGAGGGGCTTTAAGTTTTACTGGTATTGATCTCACTAATCTCAGTGTAATTCTGATTAGAGTCCAGTCTGATAATGGCGATGGGATTGTGGTGACAAGGCTTATCTCTGGACGGCTCCATAGTAAGACAGGCGCAGTGACCATTGGTCATCCTGATTCTTTCATTCAAACTCTTTATCATTAGTTTCCCTTTGGCTAAGCCCATTTGATTTCCAGACAGATAATGGTAGGAGAAAGGGATTAGCTGTGATTTTAAATGTCAGACACACATGTTTTCAACCCTGCAAACTTCAGCAGTGTAGAAATCAGGAGGAGAAAAAGAATTAGTGGCTTTGATAATGTCCAGATACAGGGGACCAAATACTTGTGCTGTTTGCCAGTGAGCTACACACTCCGGTCATCCTGACAACTTCAAAACCATACCAGAATCAGCTTATCAGACTCGAGTACATTTCAGTGTTGTTGGGAAAGATATGATCAAATGTCTTTTGGACGAAAAGATAAACATCCATGAAACATAAACCAGAGCTCTGTAAAGTATCGATCTAGTCTGTGTTATACCTGGCTCCATATTCCATCATGTCCGCTTTCACTCAACAAAAGCCAGTAACATAGAATAAGAGAAACTCCGAACAAGGAAGTCATGGTGGTATA
>JAVFBZ010132314.1:0-23855 GCA_032466195.1 Katharina tunicata | reverse complement strand
CCAGCTTGGCACTGAATAAGCTTTCACTTGAAAGAAGTAACACTCTTTTCTTCACATGCACTTTGCTTATTACTGTCAGGCTTGGTCCTTTTAACATAATTATAAGGCAGCTTTTGTGATTTTATGTTGTCATCCCAATGAAATTATTTTATCTATCCCTTTTATTATATTTATTCATTACATACGTGTTTGTAAGTTGATTGATGCGTCAACAAGTCGTTACATAAGCACAACAATTTTTGGCATATAAGCGAATTGAATCTTAATGTAGTTACTTACATTGTTCTTTACTCAAAAGTATATCTAAATACACACATCAGAAATTGTACACGACAAAAATGTTATATTTGTAGACATAAACAAGCTTCACAATACATAACACAGAAACACGTTTTACCTAATCTCTTAATATGAGATAAGAATATGGAATTTGAAATACAGAAATCAAGATATGTGGACTTCAGATGGGTATGTAGAGCCCCGTAACGTTGAACTCACTGCCGTCGATCTCAACAAATACAAATGTTAAATGCTCCACGTATCAAAAATATCTAACAGATATGTAATTAACACTATGAAACTATGGAGATTAAGGCGACAGGTCCTTACAGAAATTTTGAACACTGCGTATGAAAAAGTCTTTTTCATCTTTTTCATCCAAGCACGAAGAAGCGTTAGACTTGGGAACATATTTCTTATTTTAAGCTTTAAATAAAGTTTGCGTTTGGACGATATAATTTATTTTATTTTTAATTTCCTGCGAATTATGGCCTTAGAGGATCCCAATCTCGTCCTCGGTCGATAAAGCATTTACTTAACTGCGAGGGATGAAATGACTGACATTCTATGCCATGCACAATGTGGTAACCATAAGTGTGTGTTCAGTGAGATGGGGATGAAGTGGAGAGTCCGCTTGACGTCAGCGCCAAAGTTCGGCCAAAAGAGAGAATTGGCCGAGTAATGAGGGTAAAGTCAATTGTTTGTCATGTCCAAGTTAGACTACAGTGTAGAACCTCCTTTGGGACTGCAATTGTTCGGAATTCTTGGCCCAGTTTTGTTCGGGGATCGACCCGGTGTTAGCCTGTTAGAGTTGGGCGTTAGTTATATATGGTCAGAGGGAACATGTTGGTAAATCAAAACCCTGTTCAGGATTATGGGGGGATTGTCAGCCATGCTTTCGTTCCGAAAGGGCTTTATCTAGGATCTTTGTTAAATAATCCTCTGTGATTAACTTTCAAACGGCCAACCAAACATCAATAATAAATGACTCCAAAGTTATCATCCCCAAGGCGAGGGTTTCAAACGGTAAAATCCTCCAGCTTATTCCGTGCAATCGAGTTTAAATATTGATTTAAGTTTCGCTCAGTTAAATGCTTTTGCAGGCTAACACTTAAATGGATTTCTGTGTTTGTTTGATTGGTGTTTAACGTAGTACTCAAGATTATTTCACCTATATGACGACTTATTATTAATTATTAATTTGCATTGCCGGTGTATGGTGGAAAACCGGGAAAAAAACTCGTAAAAACCACCCCGCGAACTCCGCTGCCACCGGAAAACTTCCCTAATATATCTAAGGTCCACAGGGGGATCGAACCTATTCCCGGTACAGTGAAGTAGTCCAACCCTCAACCACGGAGTCACGGTGCGGCCCCACTTGGAATTATTTTGAAAAACAACTGAACTTGCAGGTGTAGTAATTACAAACATTTTTATATTAATTAAATATCAGACGGTACGTATTTTTCCTATACTATATAAACTATCGAGATGTATTCAAATAATCATATATAGTAAAATTTAAAAATAATTTTTAAAACTTGTGAGAGTACGATTTGAATTTGCAACTTCACTGTTCACATGGTTTGTTGTAACTTACAGATATGAGATAGTTACGTTTATATTGACCTCTCTATACGTTATTGAATAAATAACAAAGTTCGTATGATGCTGATGATTTGATTTTTATATCGGCAAAATTTTGGGGGATATATTTTTCATTATTACCTTATGTGATTTAGTTTGTTTGAGCACAGCTTGATTGATTGATTGATTGATCGTGATTGAATGAACGAATTATTAATTAAATTCACAAATAAATGAAAGATCGCTTGATTGATTGGTTGATTGATAAATTGGTTTGATGGATGGATGGATGAATGGATAAGTGAATGGATGGAATGTAAGAAGGAACACGAAAGGAAAGCTGACAGAGAGGCAGGTAAGGTAGGATGGCAGAACGGAACGACGGGAGGGATTATTGACTGGGTTATACCTAATCTCTACATATATAACATTTAATTTCCCTACCCGAGAAGAGTTTACCCGAGATATTTTTTCTCTTATTTATTTGATTATCCCTCACGATATTTACAGTGGTGAAGCCGTAAGCATTGCCGGAGGAAAGCGAGGGGAGTAAGGAGGAAACCGCTCTAACTTCACGCAGTCACTGATTCTTAGATGGATTCAAATGAACCGAACTGGTCAGAACGCAAAGCATGCACAATTTTACCTTTCGCTATCTCAAAGAAAACGAGTCATAGAATCATGTGTCATAGAATTGTGCCAATCGATGCGGTGTGTAATTACATTTGTTTAAATCGGGTTCATCAGCTACAACAAAAGCAATCCAAAATGTTTAAAAAATCGTCTGTATTATTATGTTTTAAGAATGGTCTCACATACCTTCGTCTTTATTCATCTTGTTTAAGCGGCATTTAGAACCTGGGCACATAACAAAAACATGACAAAGATGGATTTATCAATATACCCAGTAGTTGTTAATTCACCTTTGTCATGTTTTTTACTTTTTCTCCCAAATTTCTGTTGCGAAAAAATGGAGAAGTCAAACTTTGAGCAAGCGTCCTTGTCCTGAGTTGCATATGATCGTTTGTGTTATCCGTGCATATCTCCTTATTTGGAAAAATGAGGAAATGAGGATGGGCAGCCAATGGAATGGTTTGCTTACAGTGGTACGAACGACAACTCTTGTAGTTTTGTTGGTCATTTAATGACTTGTTTATAGATGTTACAACAACAACTGCAAATTTTCAAAGTTAAAAATTAATCAATCTGTAAAAAGAACTTAGGGTTAGGTGTTAGGGTTAGGGTAAGTTAAAAATTAATCAATCTATGAAAAAGGCTTACGGTTAGGTGTTAGGGTTAGGGTTAGAGTAAGGGTTAGTGTTAGAATTTGACAACATGTGCTTTGAACTGTAACATCTGGCCGGACAGCTTCGGCCCTTTCCGGACGATTTTCCGTATCTGCAGAAATTATTTTTCAAATTTGGAGACATGCACGGATAACACAAACGCACCTCTGTTTAAGTCAACGAAATGTGTTGGAAAAACAAAGTTTGAAACCTTTAGAAGTTGACGCAGTCTGAAGTCAAAGAGAAAAATAAAATTGTGAAGAAAGTATTATGCAGAAGTGCCATTTAAGTTTCACACAATACAAGAATTTCCCTGAACGCTGACATTTATTATTCCTGGGAGTATCATTATACACAAATTAAATACAACTTATTTACATTCACTTAAAGCGTTATTTGGAGCTCCGTGGATTTGCGGGTGGTTGAACGGCGGCCTCCTGTGTCTTGGTGCTCACTGAGCTACGGGGCATCAATAAGCCGATTTGTTGTGGTGTCCTGTTTTTCTCCACCGCTTGCACACCGTGTTATGAGGGAAATAACCCTAAGTACGACGTAAAACGCCAATCAGTCAAACAAATAAACAAACAAACAAATGCGTAAGTCCTATGTAAACAAAGGTTCTGGTGGTATCAGAGTTCATTATGACATTATTAGGTCTCTTTACGATTTGCTTATGTGACTAAAATACTCTTGAAATAGACCCCGAAAAAAGCAAACAAATATTTGTTCGACTATATTATTAAAATGGGTCGAACTGTGGACTAGTAAAATGATGTGGTTGTTGCCTAAGAAAATTAATCGTTTGTCACTTCGGATATATTGAACTTTGAGCACACTAGTGGCACTGTGATATGTCCTAAACTTCAGACTGGATGCCCTGTAACATGGATTGTGGATAGTGATTTCCAATAAAGTCTTCGTGTTATCTGTAAACTCTTGTGTTGTGTAAACGAACAATGATCAATATGATAAAAATGTGACACGTGATTGAACAGGAAGTATTGATGAACAAGTAATATGTTTCTACATTAGCGAACAACCAGCCAGGAAACAATGAACAACGTATGTATTAGGAGTTTGTTACCGCGGCAAAACCAAGTAGTGTTTTTTATTTTTTTTCAAGTGTGCCCAAATGACTTAATTTGACAACTAGGAATAATAGCAATAGTACATAATTGTGCGAGTAGCAGATTCGATGTATGTGTAGCAGAACAATGGTAGCTGGAAGCAGTTGAGCGTGAAAACAGAACTTTATATAGTACTTAGACTTCAGGTGAACTTCAAGTGAACTTCAAGTTAGAGCAAGAGATGCAAGAAGAAGATTTCCAGGTAGGAACATATTTTCACCAAGTGGATACTTTACCATAACAGTCCATCTACAGCCATCGGTTAATATTAATTGTCAATTAATATTAATCAATCGTGTTCTGACCTGTGATAACAATGGCGTTAGAATTTAAAAGAAAGCCTAAACACATCGCTTCGAAAGGTGTTTTCAGGCAATTGGAATGATGGCAAGATTTGGTCATTAAAAGTGCAACCAATAGCAATCAAAACATTTGATTGCTTGTCGAAAGTCCTTCAGTCTTCCAATACGCGTACTGCGAATGTTGAATAATATCGGCGTTTTGTTCTTCGCGCTTTAACATATAAAAATATTGCTGGCAATGACATTGCCTGTAAGATCGATCTACCAATCAGAAACACTTATTATAAAAGCGGTAAAGTTTCCACTACCCACTTCTATTGCTTTGCGGTTTTTGTTTTGTTAAAACTAATTCTTGGTTTTAGTTTTTGTTGTTTATCTACTAACAATTATGTTTAATGGTAAAACTGATAAACAGTTTATTTCAGGAGATTTTCTTTCAAATTCACAGTTTTAGCATTATATCTTTGTGAACAATTTATTGTTAATACCCTTGGAGTTTACGAGACACGCGTATGGAGTATGATCTTTCTGCCCGTCCTTGTCCACTTTCATCCTGTTCGTCCGTTGGCAATATTGCTTTGTAATAACTTAGGTACATGTAGTTGTAAACACAATTTGTAAAGATAACCCTCGGAAACCCGACTGAAAATGAAATAGTTAAAAGGTGTCGTAATATCCGGATCTACATAATTCGTAAATTGGTTTGTTGCGAACAAACACTGTATCGTACGCTGTTTGCGGTTTTTCTGAAGTTCGTGCGCGAAAAATCGAAGTGTGAATGTACGAAGAGTTAAGACGCGATGTTTTTTTTTTTGAGTTTGACTGAATAGTATTCATCTCTTGAGCTTCTGCTGTGAAATAAACATGAATGGTAAGTAAATTTTATTCTGAAAAACATTAAAGAGATAAACAGAAATGAAGTAAATACAATGAACTATTATGCTGGCACTTGTGAATATAATGTGCTAATTTAAATTGTTCCTAGGTTCTTTGGCTTTTTGGAGGATGTGTTGGAACGTCTACAAGTATTGGACTCCTTAGATGCACAAGTGCAAGATTGAATTTGAAAATTCAGGTAGGTGTAAATGTTATCATTTACTTACTGTGAGTTATGCTCTGAACTTTGGTTTCCTCCGCCCACCTGTAGTCTAAGAGCAAATTGTCTATCTTTGTTTATTAGCTAAGTTTATATATTACAAGGTGTCCTCTTTGTTCGAAATATTGTCCTTCCAACAATGTCACGTTTTTTCACATAAAAATAAAACCCATCTACACATGTTTTTTTCACATAGGAATAAACTAAATCACTATAAAAGTGTAAATTAATAACTTAAACAACGGAAATGTGTTTTAAAAAGTAACAGGCTACAACGCAATTCTTAACACTACAATATTTGTAAGTCATTTTTTTGAAGCAAACGATGTTCTCTTTTTTTCGCTGCTTTTCCCCGCTTAATTAACCTTGCATCACAAATAATAACAAAAACATGAATAAGATAGATTTTCAACTTTTGGGTATATTTCTTAAACAAGATAACAAAAAATAACTCCTGTTCGGTTATACAAGCATAGTATCGAGTTACGATACAGGGATAGTGCCTTACAAAGTAACCTGCATTCAGTATATGGAAGTCCGTTTGTTTGAACCGAAAGTTTTAAACTCATACTCCTTTCTCACCTCTTTTAAAATTAAAATTTAAAAAGTCTCGCAGTATTCGGCATCGCATATTCGGAATCGGTTTGTGTCTAGTAGTTTTTCGCGCCTTTTTATGTGCTTTTTTTTGCTCACTCCCTCGTATTTAACGAATAGTTCATACATGTGAAGTTGAGTGTATCGCAGGACTTGTTTTGGCCTACCTACTATAGCTGCTATTGCGGGAGACATTAGAAACGGTAAGTTACTTTCTTCCTATCATTTTCAAAAAGAACACAGAATAGCTCATAGAATTATTTGATTAAGAAATACAGTTTAATTGTATCCCGTCCGAATCATCACAGTTCTAGCATCCACCTTGGCCTCTGCTCGTATGTAGTCGTGTGTCGAAAATGGAACTTTTTCTGTGACACGCTGTTTTGTGTTGAACTTTTGTTTCTTTCACCTTACATAATTACACCGCTTGTTGTGTTGTACGGGTCAATCGTTGTGTAATTCATTCTATATCCCTGAAATATATATTACAATGGTATGTGATTGTCATTTTTGTTATATTTTCTACCATGTTTGTCTTTTCAACCAAGCCATGAAATAATTACTTCAGTATAAGTATAGTAGCGTATTTCAAACAACGCATGGACGTTTTATAACGTTACAGCATGTATTGCAGTAGTTGACATTACACAATTCATAAGAAGTTTTTTCGAAAGTTCGTATCTCGCTGTTTAACGGGGCCTTTTATATCGTCTCTTTTCAGCGAAATAAGAATATTGGTTTAGTAACACAATTACAACGAAACAATACAAGATAACAGATATAGAAAAATATTAGGCGTTTTATTATTCGTGAATTTGTTCGAAGCAAACGTTTGTAACTCTTGCCTCGTTTCGTCTCTTTTTCGAGTCCTTTTCACACGTAATCCACGAATAGTTTAAAGAGTGCAGCACACTATTCTTAAGACGGTTTTTCGGAAGCTTGTATTTCTCGGTGCTTTTGCAACCAGTGTTACCGAAATAAGACAATAAGGTTAATTTTACAATTGTACTATTGTTAAGACGAAAAAGTACAAAATGACTGCATTTCATTATTCGTAAGTGGGTTTGTTCCAAACAAACGTTTTTAACTATTGCCTAGTTTCCGGCCTTTTTTGCGCGTCTCTTTTTCACGTTATTTTCTGTGCATCACACGGAATCCACGAATAGTTCAAGGACTGTAGAACGGGATTTGTTTTGTTTTTTCTACTAGCTGCTCATCGAAGTATTCTTGTGGTGGAATACATCGTAAGGGGTAAGTAAGTTTATGTTTCAAATTTTAAATTTATCCTTGGAGATAACACTATGTTAGATTGAACGGATTCTAGCGTTAAAATTCGGAGCTGCGACACAGTCTACTACTACAAATTTGACTGTTGCGGCTTCGGAAACCCCAGGGGCGTGGGTTCGATTCCCGAAAGGATCTCTGTTTGCAAACTGTTGTGAACTGGAATCAGTATACTTAAACTGTAACCTCCTATAATAATAATAATAATAAATTATTATTTTATACTAATATCTTTGTTTATTCTAGCAAAAACAATTAGCACATAGCTAGTCTTCCTGAAGTCATACGAGTGACATGACCCTAGATACCAAAATAAAGGTATACAACTGACTGTTTGCCGATAGGAGGATTATGTACGTTTTTCTCTGAACAAAGGAGCATAGAGAAGCAATTCGTTATGGCGTCATTTCTAGTTCTTGTGATTGTCTGTGTCGTCATTGCTTGCTAATGAAATGAAGGGTAATCGCTGGAGCTTCCTGTGCCCAGGTGCTCAGCTAAGGGGCACCAGGAAGCCAATTTGTTGTGGCGTCATATTTGGATTTCTGTTTGTCCCGTGGCCTCCTTGTCTATTGCCATTGTTGTTGAGGATACTTCCTTGATTCATTGGGTCACTCCGCCATATGTGTGAAATAACCTAAAGTACGGCGTAAGGGGCCGCGTATTGGACTCCTGAATCCCTATTACTGTACCCAGAATAAGAAAACAAATTCCGGTGGCTACGGAATCCGTGAGTACGAGCAGGTGGTTAGGTGGGAGACTCCTGTGCCCTGGTGCTCTCAGAGCTAAGGGACAAAAGAGGACGATCTGTTGTAGTGTCCTCTTTTGTTACGTAAATTTGTGTCCTGTCTTGCATTTTGTCAGAGTCGTTTACGGTGGTTTCCTTCACTGATTAGGCTGGCACGCCGTCATATAAGTGAAATAACCTTGAATACGGCATAAAATACCAATCAAATAAATAAATTAATAATTATATGGCGTAAAACCTGAATCAATCAATCAATCTTGCAAGATAATTTATACGATCTAAGAAGCCTTGTCTCTTGCACGATTTGGGTGATTGTCGTTTTACGCCATTCTCAGGGACATTCCTTATATGATGACGGTTTACACGTCACAGCCTTAAACTTAGTTACGTATGTAAGCTCTAGTGCTGCGAGTGGTTCGACGGGAGCCTCCTGGTGCCTTATCTCTGAGTCCAGGGGCATCAGGAAGCCAATATGTTGTGGTTTCCTGTTTTTCGTCCCGTAACAGTATTGTGACATCTGCTATGCTGCCATCGTCCCTATGGGTGGTTTCCGTCACCGATTGGGCTGGCACGCGGTCATATAAGTGAAATAACCTTGAGTACGTCGGAAACCACTAATCAATCAATCACTCCTCTGGTGCTAAGTACGACAACATGAATCTAAGTGAGTTTCCAACGACTCAAATACCTCTTCCCACGGCTGCTAATTGTTTTCAGCTAATGCAACTTTTTTCCCGGTATGAATGTGTATTATTAAGATTTATAGGCATGAGGCAGTAGGAAGATAGCCTGTACGAGAGAAATGCACACTCAAACCAAAACTGCATTATCCGCCGTGTAAGTGAAACAACTTTAGGCATCTTTATATAGGCAGTAAAGAGACGACTAGATAACCTTGCGGCTGAGTCCATTAACTCCGCTACTTGTACGGCACCCCTGTGTCCTGGTGCTCTGAGCCAAGAGGCTTAAGGGAGCCAATTTACTGTGGTGTCCTATATTTTCTGCTTTAAATGTCCTGTGGTGTCTTGTATGTTGCCATTATCTTTTTGGGCTCCTTCAGTACTGAAACAAGTCTATCGGCTATTTGGTTGAAATAAACTCTTTAGGTCCTAGGAATGCTGAAACTGAAGGCTAGGAGTTGGCGGTTACCGTCACCCCTGACTGGCCTGGATCCAGTTATGGTACCTGTTTTTGGTATCCTAGTGAATCGAGTGAATTGTTCTAAATTAGCTGTGAATACTTTAATGAAGACCGGATGACTGGCGGCAGCTCCTTGTCTTCTGGTGCTCCTCGATTTGGTGCTCCTTATTAGGGAGCCGATTTGTTGTGGCGTCCCTTTTGTTTCCTGTTATTGCCGTGGCGTCCTTTATCTGTGAGCTGGTGATTGGTGGGAGCTTCCTGTGCCGTGGGGTTCTCTGGGCTAAAGGGGCATCAGAAAGCCGATTTGTTTAGATGTTCTGCTTTGAATCCTGCCCTTGTACCGTGGTGTTCTTGTATATTGCCAGTGTTATTGAGGGTGGCTTCCACCATCTATTTCCTGTGACCTAGGCACATCAGGAAGCCGATTGTTTTTCTGGTGTCCTGTTTTGTTAATGCTATATAAATGTTTTGCCCTGTCTTGCATGTTGCCAGCGTCGTTTACGGTGGTTCTCTTCACCGATTGGGCTGATACGCTGACATATAAGTGAAAAAACCTTGAGTACGACGTAAATACCCAACCAAACATGTTTGTTGCCAGCTTCGTTAAGGGTGGTTTCATCTACCGATTTGGCTCACACGTCGTGTTATGAGCGAAGGTGCCTGTACGAGAGAAAAAACACCCGAACCAAGATGACCTTATCCTGCATCCGCCATGTAAGTTAAATTACTTGAGGCATATTTTATAGAGGCATGTTAAGTAAGTTTTTGTTTAGTAAGTTTTGCGGCCGAATCCATTAGCGGGTTGTTTGCGGGAGCTCTCTGTGCCCTTGTGCTCTGAGCTAAGGGCATACATACAGGATGCCAATTTGTTGTGGTGTCCTGTATATGTTCTGCTGTAGATGTCCTGTGGTGTCTTGTGTGTTGCATTTTGGGCTCCTTCAGTACTGAAACAAGTATATTGGCTGTTTGGGTGAAACTTTTTTTGTCCTAGGAATGCTGAAAGTGAAGACTGGGAGTTGATGGTGACCTTTACCCCTCAGTCCAGTTGTGGTACCTGTTTTGGTATCCTAGTGAATTGAGTGACTTGCTTTAAATTAGCTGTGACTACTTTAATGAAGACCGGATGACTGGCGGCAAGCTCCCTGTCTTCTGGTGCTCTTCGAGCAAAGGGTTATTAGGGAACCGATTTGTTGTGACGTCCTGTTTTGTGTCCTGCCATTGTCTCATAACGTCCTTTTCTATTGATTGGCGGGTGGCTGGTGGGAGCTTCCTATGCCCTCGTGCTCTGTGAGCTATGGGGCATCAGTTAGCCGATTTGATCGGGTGTCCCGCTTGAGTCCTGCTCTTGTCCCGTGGCGTCCCTGTCTGTTGTCAGTGTTATTGAGGGTGTCTTCAACATCCTGTTTCCTGTGCTCTGGTGCTCTGGCCTAAGGAGCATCAGGAAGTCGATTTGCATGGTGTCCTGTATTTGTCCTGCTAATGTATCAAGGCGTCTTCTGTGTTGCCAGCGTCGTTTAGGGTGGTTTCCTCCACAGATTGGGATGGAAAACTGTAATATGAGCGAATTAACCCAATAAATCAACTTAATAAACCTCAATGACAAGTGGATCGTTAGTGGGAGCTTCTCTTAACTAAGGCTTATTAAAAAGCCGATTTGTTGTGTCTAAAATTGGTTTCAATTAAAAAAAGTTTATGTGGGTGGTAGGCCGAAGCTTCCTGTGCCCTGGTGCTTCCTTAGGTAATGGGTATCAGGAAGCTGATTTGTTGTGGTGTCCTGGTTTTTGTTCTGTAAATGTATCGTGACGTCTCCTGTGTTGCAAGCGTCAAGTAGGGTGGTTTCCTCCACCGATCGGAGTGGCACGACGTCATATGGGTGTCCTAACAGTAAGTACGGCGTAAAACCCTAAACAAACAATAAATAAACTCATGATGTATTGTGTTGCCACTGTTGTTAACGGTTTTTTCTCCATCGGTTTGAATTCACATAACGGGAGTGGAGGAAGAAATGTAGGAATGACCTTAATAATCAAGTGTACTTTTTAAAAAAGAACCAGTACCCTTTGACGCCAACAGTTGCTTCATTTGGCCATTGGGCTGGGACGCTGTATTTTGAGTGTAATAACCTTTAGTAAAGCGTTAAGCCACAAGAAAACAAATCCAAACGAAAAACGTACCTCCTGAAGACGAGTGATATACCTCATGGTAGCCGACTTTCAGGGACTACTGTTGTTGCCTTTATCTTACAGACCAATACATCAGCCATATGAGTTAAAAAACTTGAAACCGTTCAAATTCCTTTCGATATCTTCTGGAACGGAAAATGGTGAAATGAAACTTTGACGTACTAAGTTGTTCTTGTTTTAATTTATGAGGCTTTGGTTTAAACTAACATAGCAACTTTCGGTGCGAGTAGAACTTACTGAAGACCAGGAGCTAATTGTTTCTTCCTCTAATGAAACCAGTATCTTCGCCAAATGACTTGATTAAGGTAGTCTAATATCCTAATATTAAAGGAATACTTGTGCCCTTATATACTTACTAGAGGTTACTGGACAGCTTCGCGGCTGAACACTCTGTTTCAGATATATGAGTGAAATAACCCCAGGATTGGTGGGGGATTGTTCTTCATCTTTTAATTTGATCAAGTTGTTACTCTCTTTGTGTTATATGGAACCACAAACCGAAGATATTGCAGACAAATTTCGACTCAAGATTCTACAATATTGAAAAATGCGTACTTTAGTACATACTGATTGTTGTAATACTGCATGCGGTGTTTTTTGTTCGAACTTACAATTCAAGTTTGTGTACATGGAAAGCCTGCAGGAAATTATCTTGTAACTTCCTCTACTGAAGCTATAAACTGCCATTTGAGTGAAATAAATGTGAATGCGTGCAAAGTGTGTTTTATTTTCTGGAGCCGCAAACCCGAGATATCTTGTCAAACTTAGACGGAATGTTCCTCAATGTTGAGAAAGCCGTATTTCTGTATTACAAATTCTTTCATGTATGTTCAAGGTCTCCAAAATGTTTTCAAAAATATAGATGAAACATGAGTAACTCACTGGGTTTTGTGTTTTCATTTCTATTGGAACATGCGACTCCAAAATATGAGTGAAATAACTCACAATACTTTACATGATGGGAATTAGCTTTAATCGTCACTAAAACCATTATCTCGGCGGAGAGCTTGTGGTAAAGTACTGTTAGTCACTTGGTCTGTTCCACTATAGAAATTGTGGTCGATTCGCTCCCCAATGGTTGGGTGGGAGCCTCCTGTGCCCTGGTGCTCTCTGAGCTAAGGGACACACGATGCCGATTTGTTTTGGTGTCCTGTTTTGTTAATGTGATGTAACTGTTTTGTCCTGTCTTTCATGTTGCCAGCATCGTTTACGGTGGTTTCCTTCACCGATGGGGCTGACACGCCGTCATATAAGTGAAATAACCTTGAGTACGGCGTAAAACATCAATCAAACAAACCAAACTAGAATCACCCAAACCGGAATAGGTTCAAATCCCCCTGTTGACAGGCATATGTGGGAAGTTTTCCAGTGCCTACGATACGTGGGTTTATGAGGTTTCTTCCCGGTTTTCCACATTAAACTGGCAACACAGTCGTCATATAAATGTAATGACGTTTAGAACATCATTAAAAACCAATCAAATAAATAAATCCATCAAGGTTGTGGTTGTCGGGAGTTTTCCTGTGCCCTGGCGCTCTCCGATTTGTTGTGGTGTCCTGAAAATGTCCAATGGTGTTTTTCGTATTGCCAGTGTCGTTTGGGGCGGCGCCTTACTCAATTGGGCTGGCAAGCCGTTATGTGAGTGAAATAACCTAAAGTTCAACCTTCACTCAATTGCTGTGGTGAGGGCATGCATATTTCGGCGTAAAAGCGCAATCAAAACAGCAATGCTAATGTGAAACAAATGAGTGCATCCTAAAGAAAGTATAGGCTTATACTCTGAGTGACTAACTGGGAGATTTCCGCTGCTGAAACCAATCTTTCGTTGATCTGATGAAACAACTCTAAACACCCTAAAAGGTCACTATAAACCCAAGGTTGTTACCACTACTACGGAAACCAGTGTCTCCACCAAATGAGTGGAATCATTTGAAACAGTGCAAAGTGTGTGATCATCTTTTTTGGTGCCGTATACTAAAAATGTGCTGGTAGGTGTACCTTTTGTATATACTATAATTGTTTGTTTTAAGTGACTTCGAGTAACCTTTCACATCTGTGAAAGAAACCAGTATGAGTGAAAAAACTCTTTGCATTGTGGGTTGATTTACGGCCGTCTTAAGATTATCCCTGGTCACATACCGCGTCACATTCTGCAGGGTGGTTGGACCTCTTGTCTCAAGCTGCTCTCTGAGCCACGGGATATCAGGATACCGACTTGTTGTGACATCCAGTTTTGCGGCCTGTTAATTTCAAGTGTTATTTTGTTTTCCCAGGGTCGTTAAGGGTGGTTTATTTCCACCGTTGGGCTGAGTCAGTCAGTCATATGAATGAAATAACCTTAAGTACGGTGTGAAATTATATCCAAACAAACACAAAATGAAGGTTGGCCTAGTTGATGCTTTCCTCATTGCAACCAATATCCCTGCTCCGAGTTTACTCGAATACTAGCTAAGTGGGTAAAGCATTAGCTAGCTTATCTCCCTCAGGTTCATCGCATAGGTTCTTCCCCGTGTATCGATGATACGTGTGTTTCAGAGAAGTTGTTGGTGTCTACGGAGATCCGGGATGGTTTATCATGATTTGTTTTTCCAAATCTCTTCAAATAATCGACAATAAACGAGCAGAACAACAGATGGGGCCATCATATGACATTTTAATAACTATTTATTTACTTTTCTTGGTTTAGTATAAGTACCCAAGGTAATTTCAATTGCAGTATAAACTCCGCGCAGATTGTTGTCTTACATCCTCAACATCAAAACGGGTTCCCGGCAATACCGATTTTTATATTTTTATATATGAATCTCTAGTTATACAAATAAAATAAATTAAAATTATATATATGCCAGAACCAGATTATAAGAATGTCTTAAAAACACATTCGTTTGTAGTAACTAGAAACAAAAGCCCCCTCTTTAGTGTTGATGTGTCGGTGCTTCCCATGGATACAGATTCACTGCTTTTTCCTGGATGAGAATTCCTGGTCATTAGGCCGTGAGCATCTGTAGGTAAGAATACTGGTCCTGTTATCCAAAGTCCCAAGTTAGCCATTTTGGAGGCATGTAAAACTTTTTTCTCTACATATTATCATATATATGCTGAATATATAATTAGATATTCTAAACTAAGTGAATCAATTATTACAAAGATGTTTATGCTTTGTGTGTTATGTTTATGAAGCTCTCTCCAAAGTTAGAAAGGATTTTTATTATCAAATTTTCCTTGGTTTCTGTATTATGTTTAAGAGACACTTCAGATCACTATTTCAATTGAGGTGTGGCCCATTTCAGCTCGAATGTGACTTTTCTTGAGGCTCAAGTGTTTAAGGAAGACATCACAGCCTACTATTGTTGATTGACAGGTATAGTTGGGAGAAATAGTTTTGTTCTAGTTCATACCTTTTGGTTTGTCCCCCTCCACAGTAACATTTTTTTCAAACGTTTTAATGTTTCTTTATAATTTCCTTTAAAAACTCTGTTAAATTTTGCTTTTATTCTTGTTTCTGAAATTTCAAATAAATACTATTGTGGGTTGAATTGTCTGTTTATCACTTATACACTTTCGTGTTCTTTTTTCTCCATAGTGTTTTTTCTAAAGTTTTTATAATTTATAATTTAAATTTATCTTAGATAGGTGCAACTTGCATTTTTATTTGAAATGTAATAATTACTAAGGATTAACGTTTTTGTTACTTGCATACATAGCGTAATCAAAGCTGATCCTTGCTGATTCATTTGCCCTTTTGAAGTACCATTATTTGCAGTAAAAACTGTATCTTTGTTTCATTAAAAAAAAGTTTTGGGGTCAAATTTCTGATTTATCAATTTTCATTTTTTTATTTTATGCATATAAAGGTCAGTTCTATTTTGTATATTATTTCTGGAAAAACCTTTGACTTAGGGCAGAACGTTTCTACGTAACATTTGATCGTGGTACTAAGCAATTGAAGAACATTATCTTTACCAACTAGCATAAAGTTGGAGTGGCGTCACAGGATTTGGTTGATTTTGTGACTGCTTATGTTTGAAAAACACCGTCATTATTTAGGTGAAATATGTTTGAGCATGGCGTTACCTACTATTCAGGAAGTAATTCTAATTTTAGGGTAAGTGTGTTTGTTTATTGAACATATAGCCAAACTGACCATAATCTTTATTTACTTGTTTATATATTTTCTCTTTTTTTGTACCATTGTTCTCTGTTAGGCGCTTTTATTTTACATGTTTGAAATCTCCCTGTAAAATAATGATTTAATATTTTGCCTTGTTTCACTTTTGAAATTTTATTTTATATTTGTCTTTTATTTCTGTTAGAAGTTTTAAATTATATTCTGGTTAGATTGCTATTCCTTTTAATCAATAATGTTTCTTATTTTAATTTGTTATTTTTTTTTTTCACGGAGATATTTTTCTGTATTGAAAATTTATTAAGTCATCTGTTTGGTGTGACCATTTTTCAAGTATTAGCTAGGATTTTTGCAACTTATATATTGCCAACCTAAACATATGTTCTTATTTCACCGTCTGTTTTTATTTCTAATTCAACTGTATTTGCAAATGAATTTCTATTTGGTGGTTCGGGGGAATCCTCCTGGTGCACTCTGAGCTTAGGGGCATCAGGAAGCCGATTTGCTGTGGTGTCTTATTTTTTCCTGTAAGTGTATTGTGACTTCTTCTACATGTATGTTACCAGTGTCGTTTTTCGGGGTTTCTTTCACCCGACCAACTGGGCTGGGGCACGCCATTATATAAGTGAAATAACATTAAGAACGGCGTAAAACACTAATCAAACAAACGATCTACTTGAATAACCGTTTGTGTTCTCTGAACCACGGCTGCGCCGGGCTAAAGGTTCAAAGTTCACTGTCAACCCAGATTTCTGATGGCTGAGAGATCGCGGGTTGATTTTACAAGGTTTCCTCCCGATACAATACACCAGCAACGCAAAGTCGTCATATAAGTGAAATACAGTTGTATACGACTTCACTGACAATAAATGAACAAATCTCTGAAACAATACAAAAAATATGAAAATTAAATCTATGGCAGAACATTTAAATTGATTGTATTTATTTTGAATTAAGCTTTGTTTTATTTTCCTCCATACTTATGTTCTTTTTTCTAAACCCTTTGTTGACAGTTAACCCGCTCATCATGGTGCTGTCACTTTGACAGGTGGTTGGTGAAATCGACATGACATGACGTCACTGAACTCCAGAACCATCTCCATTTCGTGTCGTCGGCTACAGTGGAAAAAACGCATTGTGGACAAATTCGAGGTTAGTTGCTTTGCATTGACTAAACCTATAGTTTCGGGATGTTCATGGGAACGTCGCTTTTCAGCTAAATGTTGGCATATGTTGGGATAGGAGATTTCAATTTGTTTTATTAGTTGAAGTTCGTAGAAATTCAGTTCAGTTCATACTAATGTTGTGCAAAGTCTAGGTACATGGTGCGTCATTGCTACTTGCTACAGTGTGATTCAAGGCCCCAGTGGACTTATATTAAATTGCTCATGCTAATTTTGTTTAAAAATTGGCTTAGACATTTGATTTTTGACGGCAAAGTGCAACTTTCTTGAACGGCTAACATCGTTACGAAATTTCATTTGCTTTTCAATTTTCAACTCCTTCTGGAACAATTACCTTAATTGAAAGACCGAGAATCTATACACTTTTCATGCCACTTTCAATGATACACAGAACCCGCGAAACTGTGATATACTGTGTTAATATGGTTGGAACCGGAAGAGGAAGATGAGTTGTAACGGTTCTATAATGCCGCAAAAGGTAGGTGTACTTTTGTATATACTAACTGCTGTTTTGTTGCATGTGTTATTTTGTTCGTACTAACAGGCTTAAGAGTAAGGGGATTTTACTTTGCAGGTTACATTTAGGATGCAGCAATCAATTCTCACTTCTGGCATACATTAGACTTGTTGTTTGTTACAACTTTTGAAGAAAGCCAAATAGTAGCTTTTTAACATTATAATCGGAGATTCGGTGCGGGAAACATTGTAATTCGGCTCAATACTGGACCTGAAATGTTTGGATAGACGAAGAGGAGTAACGAACATGGTTTAGTTGAACCATTTACTCTTAACCAACAAATTGTAGTGACTGTCTCTTTAAACAACAAACCTCTTGCAGAAGGCATTTTACCGCATGTAAATGCATACAGAATATTTCGCAGGTGCCCTCTTAGCTAAGGAGCCCGAGGAAGCCCATTTATTGTGGTGTCCTGTTTTTCGTCCTGTCCATGTCCTTTGGTGTCCTTGTCTGTTGCTAGCATGGTTTCCGTTACCCATCGTGCTGCTACGCCGTGATGTGAGTGAAATAACCGTAAGTACGCCGTAAAACCACAATCAATCAATTTTTGTTGCCAGTGTCTTTCATTCAGGGTGGTTTCCTTCACCCGTCAGGCTGGTACGCCGTCACATGAGTGCGTAAACCCCAAATTAAATAATCAAAATATATCATCGTCAGCTCATCACAAAACACCGACATGCATCAAGTCGGCATACGCTAATATGCAAATTACTTTTTATGAGTTGACCTCCAGATATTTGTTATGAAAAGCTGCAGTTATGTTAAGGAATTCACTGAAATTTAAAGAGTAACGCAATCACGGACCCATGTTAAGGCCAGTTAGGCCATCTTTCACCTACCAGTTCGGTCTGTTATTAATTTAACAGTTAGTTATGTAGCCGAGCTGTCCATTTTAGACAGCTGTGCCAGACTAGAGGGAATTTCATAAATGCCGTAAAACAAACACTACCACACCCAACGAGTAATAAATGACATTTAGCGATATAGCTGAAAATTAAGCCTTCCTAACTACCTATGACAGCGAAATCTCAGTTTTAAAGATACAATAAAGTTTAAAGTTCCATCTTAAAGTGCACAATGGCATATACATAGAGCATGAACGTAACATTTATTCTCTTTATAGAACACCTGGCTACGAAATTTGACAAATGTCAATACGAAATTGACAAATGTCAATTTCGTATTGAAACCTATCAATCTATAAGCTTTCGCGGAGAGAGGTCGGTTGTCCAAAGCTGTATTTCTCTAATGCTAGATTCAATTGAGCCACTTGTGACCACTGATCTGGGATGGGTAGGAGATGGAGGCATTGGTAGACGATTTGTTGTGGCGTCCTGTCTGCAGTCCTTGGTGTTTTAAATATTAACCGTTTTCATAAATACGGCGTCAAAACCCAATCAAACAATGAAAACTTATCGGAACTGCAGCTGTAGGCAAACGTTAATTTTAACCCATTCAATGCTGTGCGACATCACATCATAATACTTTTTTTTGTATAAGAAACTTACCCCGAGGTATATTTTGAACAAGCCAGCCATCATGTGTGTCCATCTTTAACCATCTATTGGTTATTTTATCCGAAATGAGGAAAACTGACGACCGTTTCACAATAAACATAAATTTAAGTGTGTCTTGCTGAAAAAATCTAGTTAATCTCCTCTGTAATACAACGATTGAACAAGAAAATGTTGTGAACATCAATTAACTAGTTTTAAATAGAAAAATCAACCAAGGAACACTGAACATTGTGCGTATTATTTACCTGTACTTTCTTTCAGCTGCAGCGGCCATGTGAACATATTTTATCACGAGAAACATTTTCAAAGTATTTAA
Organism: Katharina tunicata; assembly: GCA_032466195.1. NCBI lineage: Eukaryota > Metazoa > Mollusca > Polyplacophora > Chitonida > Mopaliidae > Katharina > Katharina tunicata. The sequence continues at coordinate 4,572 of JAVFBZ010132314.1, read as the reverse complement.
ATGCATGCCAGCTTGAGCAAATGTCAAATGTGTATCGGTCTGATTGCGATTTAACGCTGTACTTGAGGTTATTTTGCTTATATGATGAATGCCCATTTGATGAAGGAACCCTCCTTCAACGAAGTTGGCAACCGACAAGGACGTCACGGGACAAGGTTTGGACTCGAAGGACGCCACAGTAAATCGGCTTCCTGTTCCCCCTCAGTTCAAAGAGCACCAGGGCACAGGGGAATCCCGCCAACCTCCCGCGAATAGAATAAGTGTGGATAACCTATGATTGCGACAAAAAACTCTATAGCTATTCAACAGGAGTATACAAGGCGAAGATTTGCAAGGTAGGGAATCTTTCTTTTACCGTAGATAGTTGATACATTTAAGGTCTATGTTCTGGTACAGGCCAAATTCTATCGGATCACGCTTGTTGCAGATCAAGGTGTGCGGCAGGCTTATGAACGATACATTTATTCCGATAAACAAGATGGTCGTGGAAGTTTGCCAGCCTCGAGTAGATCCGCATTTTAACTGAATGATTAGTTTTCCGAAGTTTCCAGGCAAATCTTTGTGTCGGCTGTGGTTCTGAATATTTGCTGATGATTATTTTTCAGTGAGTTATGCGCTTAGCTTATAGTCTATCGCGATCCTAACAAGATATTTTAATCTTGGTGGGAAATATTTTCCCAGTCAGAAAATTTGGTCAGTCAGAATAACCGCTTAAGTGAGCAGTAAACTATCCACAGCATACTTATATTACGTGTATTCTGGGTTGAACTAATTGTTTCTGCTTGCTTCAGTTTATTTCCTTTTTATCTACTAACCATGATTTACAGTGTCGTGCACAAAAAATATATTTTTCAGGAAAAATTTATTTTACGGCTAAGTTCCTTTTTATGTTTATACACGTGTAATAGAAATTTAATGGGTAATTATAAACTGTGTCATTTCCTTCCTACCTTGTTGTCCTGCCGTTCATTTTTGCACTTAAACAAAATTTTCTTTCGTGTTTGGCGAGTGAAAAACAAAATGTATAGAAAAGTTTTAGCGGATGATTTGTGTCGCAAAATGCACATTTATATCATTTGCAGCGTTTGTCAATATTTCCATAGGCCCTAATAACGTTTTCATAATATGAAGGTGTTTTAGACAGCATGCAAATGTGTGTTACTCCTGACCAACGATAACGCACTTCCAATTAGCCAGTTTTCCGACAGCGATAACACTTTAAGCGAGTTTGCAGTTTTTTTTGTAGTTTTAGAGTCGCCGTCTTCTGTTGGAATACACCGCCGTCGAATAAGTGAAATACCCTTAAGCACGGCGTTAAGCACCAATCAACCAATCAATTAAATCGTCAATAACATGGCCCAAAGTCCCATGTAAGTCGACTAAGAAATCAGCAACAGTTCACTTGCACAAGATATGCGTACACGTAGTACACAGCAATATGTGAAAATAATTATCTTACTATTTTTAAAACAAACTTTACAAAAACCAGAGTGAAACCAAAGTTTTGTTTTACGTAACTTTTGTGAATGAAGTTAAATTCTTCTAGGCTCAGGGAATTTTACGAATGGTAGAATTGAGTAGAGTAATGCTCTGGGCTCGTCGACAACCGGAATAAACAAACATTAGCAGACTTTGTTTGAATTAGTAGATAAGTAATCTACTTAGTAGAATTCAGTTCATCTATTTAACCTCGAATCCCGGTGAAGGCAAGCAAATCTTCTTTCTCTGCATTAATAAGTATATAAGTTTGAACATTGCACATGAAGCAAACACAGATTGCCGAGAATGGTCGTTCAGTATGTTGATTCATACTTAAATAGTCTCGTACCTTTCTCTTGATGTAGCAGAATACGAACACTAATATAATGACAAGCCATTCTTGTTATTGCCGTAGTACTGTTGTCGCAAATAAGGGTGCTAATTGTATTACCAACTAATTTAAAATTAAACAGAACAAAATTTGACGCAGGGCCGATTCAATTTGAAGTCTGTCAAAGGCAGAACAAATCCCCAGAAAAAAATCACGAAGCAGTACCACGTTATCCGATATAAGCCTACTCGCTATACACAGCACAGAGGGATAACTATTACTAGGAGAACAACAAGATGGTCAGTCAATAACTTTAGAGTCAAAGACTCGACGGTAGGGAGAATGATTTGATTCTCCATTTTAGATTGTGTGTTGATTAAGTCACGCGAAGCAATATTTATGTCACCTATGTTTAAGGTCCAACTGAGTGCACCGAATTACACTTTTACAAGTCTATTTTTACACGAATACGGGCCATCGTAAAACGTTTTGACACATCCCAGCCATTAGCTTTTGATGTACATGGTATAAAATTACAAATGCTTTTAGCCCTTGTCATAAATTGCACAAAACATTGCATTCTTTATGTAGAAAATTGAACTAACCAATAATTAAACTGGTCTTTCTTCATCTGGAAAGTTTTCGCCTGAAAAACTGCTTAATAAAGGTCACCCTTTTTGTTACCTAAATGTAGTTTCGCCTACTACTGGGAACATTGTTTAAGAATAACATCGAATATCTAAAAGATTTAATGGTCTTCTTGGACTTTTTGATGACATCGATTTCAATTCATTCTGATTTGAATGTAGTGTTATGGCTTATGTTTTGTGTGACTTTTATCATCTCGCTTCCTGATGCCCTCTGACCTAAAAAAGTCAATATGCAGTGGTGCCTTATAAAATATCTTGTGGTGTATTGTGGCGTTGCCTCGTTCATAGTGTTTTCCTTCATCCATTGAGCTGGCACGCCGTCATGTGGGTGATTTAACATTAAGTGTGGCATAAAGCCCCAATATCAAACAAAGAAACAACATATATTTTGTACATTACATCATTATATTGCTTAGTGTGTGTGTGTATTTCTTCCACACATGTTTTGGTTTAACAACATGCAACATTTAATGTGTTTATTTTTAAATGTCCGTTTTCTGTTCTATTATATCCATGTCCGATTTTGGGAGCATTGTGTTCTTCCTATACACAAGTCTTCATAATTGAACATCCTTACATGACTTTTTACGGTATATTCATTCTTTTCCATGTTAGTAACAACAGTAGTGACTCGCATACATTATTATTTGTTGTTAACTTTCTTACTGAACCTAAATCAAATGCTTTATTAACATTATTATACTGACTTTTATTATTTTTTAAACTGTTTTTGCAACGGTAAACAAAATAAAGATATACATAGATGGTTCTTATTTTAAAGTTAAGATTCATTTCGATGTTGTTTGAACGTTACACCATTGACATATAAAGTATATTTTAGAAATATAATTAAAAACCCACCAAGCTCTGAATTTTAACTAGTTATGCTTTTAAGGGCAATAGGATTGCAAAAATTACCTCCGCCCACACACACACGCTACCACCCCCATCCCCTCCTTATACTGCTGTATAAGTATATTGAGTTTGATATACTTAGATGACGGCGGTGTATTCCATCAGTGGGCAGCGAATAACACAACCAAACAATCTGAAGTCACTTTAAGTGTTAGCTCTGTTGGAAAGATAAAAACGCCTTCCGTGCTAAGCATGACAGGATAAATGTGAGCTTGTAACATACTGTCATTACCCAGAGGGCATATCGAGTTTGAAATGTCTCGCTTGTGAGTAATGATTTTGTTTGCAACCAAATCGAGTAAATGAAAATAACGACTTCTTCCCTTTGATTATCGAACTACAGACTACGAACTACATACAAGTAGGTGTGTTGGGTGTTTTACTGAGCACGATTTTACTGTAAGGTGGTGAACGAATTGCACTCAAAGGCGAGCTGAAACTCTATTTATAGTAACCCTTATTCTAAGTGTTCAGAGCTTTCATTTATGCTGCCATAGTTGGCACTGGACGAACAATATCTTAAACTGGGCTGGGGAAGCGACCCTACAATTGTATCTTGTGAAAGTGTCAATTTTTTCTGTTTGAATTCACCGCTCTCATATATGTGAAATACCCTGGAATACGGCGTTAATCAACTGTCAAACGATTGGTCGATCAATCAACCGAGTATAGTGCATTCACCTGGTGAACCCCTCTCCAGTGGACAGCCCAGGAGCGAAGCTGCCTGTTGAGCTAAGTCAGGTATACACATCTCCATCTTCCCATGCAACGAATATCTTCGATTTTATAGCATAGAAGATGTGAAGAAAGGTGGGTGATGGATCGAGGTGTGTGTTTGTAGCTCTTGAAATTCCCCCCAAAACATGCACCGGAGATGTATGGAAAATTTGTCATAGTAGAATACAATTCAGTGACAAAACTATACTGCCCCCTCCACCCCAAAACCTCCAAAGCAAGCAAAACAAAATGACAAATTACTTATGCCTTATTATAAAGAAATAAAATATCCCCTCTCCCTTCCTGATTGTTTTTCTGTCTTGCTGACAAGAGAAACCATTACGAAAAGACTTCGTGTTTTTTACATGAATTATTTAATTGTGACGGAAACAGGCAACGGTCTATAATGTGAATGATTGGATGTCAACTGCTTGAGTTACTTCCCCTGAAGTAAATCATCCGATTTAATGATGTCACTAA
>JAVFBZ010132303.1:0-21463 GCA_032466195.1 Katharina tunicata | reverse complement strand
CCCTATATACTGCATTGCGCGGCTATAGCTGTGGGTCGCTACCTAACAGACCGTAAGATATGTGTGCTCTGTTGATAAGAAAATCTTATAACAGCCCGACAATATTGCTCAGAGAAACGAGTTTTAAGACAATCTAATGTTATCTTATCTACCTCAACCCTCTAGCAATAGAGCGGTTAGCCTGTTTAAAAGCAACACCCATGCTTTATTCTATTTGCCCAAATATGGTAAAGAAAACCGTGCACCTGATATAGAGAGGTTTTAAATCCGCCTTATTGACTCTAGGCAAATTATTTTATACACATATTTTGATTAAATATAAAATAACTTCCCCACTCACTTACCCAGTGGTAGGATGATATATGGAAAAGACTAAGGCTGTTATGTTGATGACCACAGCTTTAACATTTATTCATTTTTTTGTGAAATATCTAGCGGGCGCTGTGGGTGAGTCAATGAAAAGATGTACAATCTGTGTTCTTACTTCCTTCGTGTTGTTTGTTAATGTCCCTCCATTGCAGACACTTACTACGTGATAAGATTACATGATAACATATTATCGCGTTCCCTCGCGATCTTTGTTTCATATTGTATTATTTCTTCATTTCCCTTTTTACGGCTACGTAACTTCCAGTTGTCACACCTTTATTAAGATGATGTAAGAACGCAAACACGAAAGCTGTCGAAACCACTGGATTTAACATTATGTTTGTCCGTATTCACAAACTGTCACAGTTCTTTTTGTCAATGTATTAAAACGACACATTGTTAACTAAATTTGTTTCTTTTTTTCTGCCTAAAGTTGTCCCTAAAATAAAGAACAATCGTCTGTTATAAATAATCGAATAACATGTATATACAAAAAATCACAACATTGGCTTTACAAGCGCTGGCTCCAAACGCATCAAATACCTCATATATAAGATTGTGTATTGTCTTCTACATAGGCCATAAATTTATTTAGTTCCCAAAACATCAAATATTTGTTCAAAGTTTTGAAGACAATATTTGTATTTATTTTATTTGTATGTCTTCAATAAGTGGTTACGAAGTTTCAAACTCATATCAGAGACCGTTTTATCGCGGTGGTGACATCAACCTTCAGTGATTTTCTAACTCGTCTGAAAAGGTTTGTGCATTTCGTCAATGAAATAAAACTTGATAGACTTAGGTAATTGTTACTTTAGACAAGCTTTTGTTATATTTTAAGTTTGATTGGTGTTTAACGTTGTACTCAAGAATATTTCACCTATATGACGACTTTACGTTGTTTGATGGAAAACATGGGACGAAACATCGTAAAAAAGACCCCGCGAACTTCGCAGCCACCGGAAAACTTAAGGTCCACATGGGGGTCGAACCTATTCCGGGTACAGTGAAGGGGGCAGCGCTCCGTAGTCCACGGAGCCACGGCGCGGCCCGACAAGCTTTCGCAGTACCAGACTTGATTATATCAGTTGTTGCTGAGAAAGCTTGCCTAAAGTAATAATCATCTAAGTTAGTCTGTTAAGTGCTGACTGTTTCTCTTAGTTTGTTTTTATTAACTTGAAAAGATTGACACAGTTTCAACACTATTATTAAATCAATAGGTTAGTAATTACAAACTAAATAAAGATACAGCAAGACTGGAAAGTGTTTGTCTGTCTTGTATTTTCTACCGGAATAGCACATGTATAACTGCCTCCCTGATGTAGAAATATGCAGATAATTGAGATTATCTCTCCAGATGTAATAAAGACAGAGGTGGATTAAAGTAGTTCCGGTTTGAGCGGATTATCATAACACCCGGCTCATCCCGTATACAAAACTAGGATGCTAATAATTGGGTCACATATTGCACACCATCCCTTTCGCGATGCATCTTAACCCCGGGTTGCCCCATGCAGTCAGTGACAATATAGAGTGCTTATATTACCCACCCACCTAACCAACCAATCCTTTGCCTTATGGTTTTGCAATTTACTGTCATTCCGAGAAGCCCCCACTAGAGCCCCATGTCACTCCCCTAATGCAAACTAATTAAACATTTACCTGTATATCCACGTCATCACTTACCTGTAATTGAGTGAGGTCTATTAGTGTAAGAGACCAACAATAAACAATGAACTTACAGAACATCGGATGATCACCATTGATTTTGCAATAGGATACGTTTAATGTGTTCAAACTCAATAAATGTCCTTAAATCTATTCAAATATTCAGGTAAATAAAAGTACTAGAGACTTTCCGATTCCAATCATTTGAATATAAATTGGAGCGTAATGTGTTTCTTTGCCCGTATATGTTTGTGGTTAAATAGGCCGTTGTCAATTATTATATATGTAACTATTTAATCATTGCAATTAATTATGTTGTTATATCCGCCAGCGATACAATTACACAACAAATGTTAAACAAATTGCGCGAATGAGTTTTACTCTTTCTTTTAGGCTTTTGAATGATCACACGTGCGTTTATATATAGATAATGTTGTGTCTAAAAAGATATGCTAAATGCTATCAGATAGTTTGTTTTGAGTGATTCCTTCATTGTGCTGTATGTATTTCAACTTATAAACACCGAACAAACAGGCTACAGTAGATACATACTCGTCTATCCCATAGCCATTACTTTTAATAAGTTAAATACTCTACAAGCCTACCCTCAAAACTATTCCGCATTCTCCGAGCCTGCGAAATGTTTTGGTTGGGAGTTTTTACCTGAGAAAGTAGGCCAGGTACAGGTAGATTGATAAGCGATAACCTAGTTCCTTGGTTGTTACTGCCAGTTTTTATGCGGGGTGATTTACCTGGTGCCCAATATACTCACCTGGTAAAGCTAAGAATATTTTTAATATAATTGAATAAACATGGTGCGAAACCTAGGCGGTAAGGAGCAGGGAAAAAAATACGTTAACTTTTAAAGCAATTAACAGGTAGATGATAAACTAGTATGATTGTACTATGGACCAGGATATGGACTTTGAACATTTAAATGATACACAACAGTCCAAATAGCAAACGTACCAAGTTTCTTGCCGATCTGATTGAAATCGATAAAGAATTGCCCCCCCCCAAAAAAAAAACAAACAAAAAAACAAACAAAAAAACAAAACAAACAACAACAAAACAGCAACACAACAACAACGAACAAACCAGAAGAACAAGAATAAGATCAGTAGCGTTAGTTATGTTACTGAGATCCCCAGAGCTCTACCCGTTGGGTCACAAGTAATTGTTTTAGGCCAACTTAAAAGTCACTTTCCTAGCTTGGTATTACTTAGAAAATCTGATTTCTAAATAACAAACTTTCTTCTAGGAAGTATAAGTTGCAAACATTAACCTTTGTCATACAAGGTACTTATCTAAATAAAAAGAAAGGAATTAAAATATTCTTTTCTTCGAAAGTATTGTTTGCGAAATTAACGTGTTTCCTGTACAAGTTTGCCATTCCCAGTTTTTTTGCTTGCACAAATAGGTTGTTCTGTTTATAGATTTTCTGTACTGTAGCAACTCACGCGTAATACTTTTTGTTAAAAAATAGGCCTTTCGGTTTTTATATTTACTTTACTTAGCTAATTCGAGCTTAACAGTTATGATATAAGTACATACGTGTTTCAGCGTGGTTAATACACATTATTTAGTAAGTAATTATACAAAATAAACAAAGGATATGTGCATACAGTTACATGACTAACTAAGTGAGGCGCATCACTTTGTTTAAGATAGCTTAATGTGTATATGTTTCCATGATATCGACCTTCCGAGAGACTATAGTTTGCTTATTTCCTGGTTTGTGTTTTGAAGATAATTTAAGCTTACTTTAAAATTAATAATATATAGGTTTTAGGATCATCGTATTCGAACTTTTATTTACATACATATGTATTCTTAGTTTTTTAAAGGTTGCACAAATGTAGCCAAAAGAAAATCGTTAGAATGAATTATTAGACATAAGTTTTGTTAACTTTTACACCATATTAAGGTGACGAATTTATTGAATAGAAATGTATATCATTTTACGTATTTTCATTTCTTGCCAACGGACAAATTTGTTTTGCAAAATATAATTTGGTCCTCTATCTAATTCCGTTCAATATGTCTTCATGTCATCGTATTCCTATAAGCGATACAAAAGCCCATATCTATAATATTTCTTAGCATATATACACAACCCAGTTGCGCGGTCCTTTTATTTACCCAATGTCTGTGAAAACGTCCTCTAATAGGAAACCTTTCCCTCCGTGAAACTAATGTTTAATTAATGCGGCCCCTAGTTGTATCCCATTTATGCTGTAGTCCCTTTTCTTCTTGATATAGTTATGTTTTGTAGATACTACCGCTCGGTACGTCTTGTCCGTAATGCTCTCGTTCCATAAAAACCTCTATTGTAGCTATTTATAGTTATAGTTTGTAAATACGTCTCCTTTGTGCACCCCATTTCTTTGAGAAGATCTTTTTTAGAATGACATTTCCCAAGTAAAGTTACGCGCCCCTTGGTTCGCCTCATTTCTTGTGAGAACGCCCTTGCAAAGAAACTTTCTTAAATGTGCTATATACAGCCTTGGACGGACAGTCTGCCTTCCTTTTACGGTATACCTGTTATACGTTATATTGTTTGGGACCTCACATGTCGGCACCCGTCCACCGAAAATACTACATGTCAAATTGCATAATACAGATCTTGGGGTCTTTGGACTTCACATAACGGTTTCCAAATATTGCAGTAACGAAAAGGTGGAATAAGACAGTCTGTTACACGCTCTCCTTAACACGCGCTTTACTCAATGAAGCATGTTAATATAGACATACACTAGTACACAAATCCATTTAATAACAAATATTGTATTACTGAATAAGATATACATTTTTTGGGGGGTTATTAAATCATTTGTTAGCCGTTGACAGTAGTGCTGGAATATACATATTTTTCGCACGAGTTTAATCATGCTTTGTGTGTTCAAACATGTTTTCATGTTGCACCAGAAAGCATATTCGTACTTAATTTTGTTGATAAAATCACGGTAAAAAGAATTCTGCACAACGTACACTAGCTACACAGGGATCATACATGTGTATTTTCTATATTATTATTGCTAGCCAGAGACCCGAGTTCGAATTTCGGTGGAGGCAAGCAACATTTTCTTTCTCTACGTTTATACAAAAAAAAATAAAATATTAAACGTTTAACAAAACTCATTCGCAAATCACCCAAATTCATACTTCTCACTTAATAATTAATTTTACAATATTATATTTAAAATTATCACATTCGTACTTTGATTGATTAGTATATTAAGCAGGAAAGTATAGAAGTGTTATAATACCTTATAACCCTTCCTAGTTTAACCACACAGCGTTAATAACGTGCAGGAATTTGAATGCTGATTGGTGTGGAAGTAAACAGAAATGACACAAAACTGAATAATGTAGTTGTAGATTTTGACAAAACTGAATAATGTAGTTGTAGATTTTGTGTGTTTTTTTTTCTGCCCTAGTATAATGAATACACTCAATGTTAGGTCTTCTGCAGTAATGATGCTGCTTAATGAGTTATCAATAAGAGTTATTTATATACACGACCAGGACACGATCTGCTATTCCAGTTCGCCTATAAAAAACACACACAACAGTAAATACATTACACATAATAACAAAATCCAAGCTTTCAGAACGAACTTAGTCCATTATCAAGGTAAATAAATGGTAATAGACCAGAAAACTTAAGTTTACGCTATATATGAGTTGTTTCACAGTGTAAATTTGTCTAGTTCCAGCCGTGATTGCAAAACGTAATGTTTACTTTTGTAAGTCATAATTATCATATATTATATACTTAAACAAAAACTATAAGGATCTGATAAAGTGACATTAAAGTAACATAAGCACTCAAAATTAGGGGTTTACAACAAATTCTGATTGCCTTATTTTAACCAACCCAAGTTTGTGCATGAACTAAAACAATTACTTTGAAATGAAAATTATTATGTTGGTTCAAGGCTAGTAATAGCCAGGAGAAATCATGCAATAATTCGAATTCACCGTAAGGAGGGCCATAGTGCAAAATTCAGAACTTTTGAGTGTGTATGTTACTTTAATAATTGTTGTTTGTTTTAATATATTTAGCTTCAGTTCGTTTATCGACATAATCGGTTTACTTGCAGGATCGATTTACTTGTAACAAATTGTTTTCTCTGTTAACAATCCCCTGTGTGTATTTACTTAACAGCGAACGTCCAATACTTTCAAGTTAAGCCCGGGGCAGTGCTCGGTATACTGACACATTTTTTTGCCAGCCTAGGTGTTGGCTGGCCATGTTTTTGTTGTTGACCGGTCGGACGACATCGCAAAGCTCATACGCGAGCTTAACTGGGTTAACATGTACAAGTTAAACATGAGAGTTACTTATGAACACTCGTCTACTGTTATCAACTAAAACCGGCCTCAAGCCGAAGAATATTATCTATGGCCAACATGACTTTCTGGAACAAGATAAACTCCGAACGAGGAAGTAATGTTCTTAAAGATAACATATTACGGTTTGATTATATCAGTTAAACATATATACATTGCCTTTTTCTTGGTTTCTCTGTATTATGTGTTAGTCGTTGCATTGGCTAGGAATCAACGTCAAGTGTTCAAATTATACGGTTTGCGAATTGAATTCTTGTCATACTGATTGCAACCCGGTTTAATTCGTTTTAGTCGATGTTTGGTCGGAATTCTGCGGTATAGTACCTTTAATGTGTTTTCGCGCAAGAATTAATATGGCGATTTACAGGAATTGTTTTAGTGGCGTTTATTTAGAAGCTGGGAAAGTAAAAAAGGATAACTTTGATGAATTTTCAGAAATTGAAAACCCATAAAAGTTTGTTTCTGTGAATATTCAAGACGTTCGACTTTATGTCTATTGTGTTATGTATCTAGGTAGTACATGCCGAGCGTGTTTACAGGATAACCGACGTCATTATTTTGTATAACTCCATAATATCAGTGACATGACCTCAAGCACTGTCGTGGTTGGCTCTTTGAGCTAAGAATCATCTGGAAACCGATTAGTCTCCGTGCCCTGTTTTTTGTCCTGTAAATGTATGGTAGTTTGTTCCGATTTGGCTGGCACGCCATCGTGTGAGTATAATAGTCTTAAGCACGGCGTAAAAGCGCCAAGCAAACAAACAAAGAAACAAACAAATCAAACACTGCTTAACTGCAGTTTAGTTTCAACTGTACATAGGTTAAAGGATTAAGCGTCGATATATTAAAAAAAAAAACATTGCTACACGGATGTGGATTGATTAACAGCCCACATATCATCACATGTTCTAGACAATCTATCCCTGTCTCAATAACGAGAAAAGGGCAATAATCAGTTGTAAATATTTATTGGCACTACGATATAAACATGTTTTACCAGAGTAAGTAAATTCTTTGTAACCTTGTAATGCCAAATGGTTTCTCTTGGTTCTTAATATAAATGAATAAAATAAGTCATACGCCTGAACCTGGCGATTAATTACCTATTTTTATTCGTACCTAATGTTTGGTTCAACATTTCTGTGTGCTCATATCCCACGAGAACATAACTATACGGACCCGGGTAGCTACAATGATGTTTAGCGTTATTCACGATACCCCGTCAAATACGAGAGATACGTTGATAGGTGTTTACTCAGGGATTTACAGGCCCAGTGTATTTTGAGCAGTTTAAGGTCAACCCAGGGCTCTTATTTGCTATTCTCTTCTCCGTCTCTCTAAGGTTATGCCTGTATGCCGACTCGACGAATTTCGTTAAACGTTCGGTCTCAATGAGGACTAAGCATTCCCGGTTTCAGAAGATACTGGTTCCAGTATATAGGAATAAAATATCATAGAATGTTATTTTTCAGTCAGATCCAATCATTCCCATTTTCTGTACATACAGTTTCATGTACAAATATCTAAATTGTCATTGAATGTTATTTTTTCAGTCAGCTCTAAGCATGCCCATTTTTAGAACATACTTTTTCAAGTACTGATATGTAAAATGGCAATGCATGCTGAAGTTATTTCTCAAAGAGGTTGAAGCATTCTGGGCGTAGAAGATACTATTGGAATAAAAATATTAATAAATGCCCAAGTTATTTCTCAGTGGGGTAACATTTTGGGGAGAGTTGAATCAAGATTCAACCGTATCCTTGACGATTCATGTCCTGATCTGATGGATGGGCTTAAGGTGTCGGAACTGCGTAAACAATCAATTTGTACATAAACTATAACAATATTTCTGATGGTGGCATATGATGTTGAGTCAGTAGAAAGTTATCGTTGTTTAAAATAAAACTACTATAACATTGAACTGGAGTAAATGTATATACAGAAAGGATTCGCATTCTGTTTTACTTATTCTTGTCGAGGGTGGACACAAAATGTAACAACCTGATGGTAAATAACACAGGTGTGTTCACCTCTATAGATGTAGAGTGTTTTAAGATGGCGACTGTAAGACGTTCACAGCCAATGCCCCCTGGTGGCTGGTCTGAATGGAATGTCACAGTCATACCAAATTTAGTCAACGCACTCCTGCCATTTCTCTTTGACATTTAAACTGCCGATTTGTAGAACACGAGTCTAGTTAACTCCCTCAAAAAAGAAAAAAAAAGTTCATTTGACCCATGCCGTCAACGTGTGCGGGAAGTGTTCAGAGGAGGCGGTTAAATGTATCCAAGTTACAATAACTGATTTTTTGAGTTTTGGCAAAATCTTCAATATGTCACGTGTACGAAGACGTCTTTTCTTGATAAAAGGTGCGTAAAACATGTGCTTTTTCATTTTTTAAAATACAAATTTTGATTCTAAGAAAAAGAAATATACAACAACAAACGGACCCATTTCGGTTCCTTTTTGACACACTGATTCAAACGTATCCAATCGAATTGTGTAGTCGGTTTTTACTGTTAGCTGATTTGAATGTCGCAGTAAAATGAGCTTTGTAAATTTGTCATTCGGCAATGTACCATCCAGACTGACTGACATTTTAACACGTCAATTTACATCATTTAACAAGACTGGTGTCCGACGGACACCTTTTATCAGCAAATGTATGTAAATTTGAGACGATTTGTAATGTATATCATCAAAAACCTATCATTCAGGCTTCTATATGTCGATTAATTAAAATACAATAAATCTTCAACTGGTCTTAATAAACTCTCAAAGACGTTTTAATACTAAATGCTAATCTCTAGTAATAAGGAGTAACTAATTTAAATGTATTAAAAAGGACATTACACAATATCAACCAATTATAATTGTTTGTATAAACAACTAGTCCTGGGCTCTTTACTATATCTTCTTTAATGTTTGGACATTAACCTGCGGTTCCTGCAGATTTATGTTTTAAAGTGGTGTATCCAGGGGCTGAAACAGTAATTGAATCAATGTAAAAATGTAGCCTTCGTGCTGTATCCCCATGGAAACTTACCTGTAATCAATTGTCTGTATAACAGCGACAGCCTTCAATAAAACTGAAGCTGTTTTTGTTTATCTCGTACCCTGTACGTCTCTTTGATCTCTATCCTGTACCGGTAAATCAGTATAGTTCTACAAGTGACGAACCGTGTATTAGTGCTAAGGTTTTAGGGCTGGAAAGTTCGAATCTCCATGTGGAACTTTGCTATATAAGGGAAGTTTTCCGGTGGATGCGGAATTCGCGGGATGGTTTCTTCCCGGCAAAACATGCAAAGTCGTCATATAAATGAAATATAGTTGAGTACGACGTTAAACACCAATCAAATTATTAAAAAGTCAAGGCTGGACTACTTGGTCTCATAATGCCAAAGAGTATTTCTCTTAGGATAGCATTGTTAACGAAAAACATAGCCTTATAACAGTATTATTACGTCGCAGACTTAATTGTTTGACTTTTGATTCCATTGAGGTATGTGTAGATCGTAGTCAGTTTAGTATGGAAGCTCATAACGTCCACTCGCTGGCCTATCTCGCCCCTAGATTAGGTTTAAACGGAATTTACAAAGAAACTCGATCTTTATCTTGGTTTAATGGATTGAATTGTTGATGGTGTTATCTAAAAATTAGTTTGATCGCCCACATGTGTACATAAACACAGATTTGTTCAACCATGGTAATGGCTTTTTATGTTTCGTTAAATAAAACGGTTACTAGTCTTTAACATCTATTATGACTTTGAAGCGTAGAGTAACCATTGTTTGTTTGTTAGATAGGCCGTGAAGGTTCAATTCCTAACTCAGTCCCAATGGACACATTGCTCTTAATGTTGTAAAAGTGTCATGTCATTATTAATATTAGTAATTATTAATAACATAGTCACGTTGTATTTGCTTTTAAAAAGAGGAATTAATATACGCACGTTTATAGTTAAATGCACAAAGAAATAACTCAAGCAACTCTTGTATCCACCGGTATGCGAACCTGGATAACCTCTATATACTGTACAGCAATTAGATAAATATAAAACTGTATAAATGATACTGTAGTTTTTTTTAAACAGAATGTATAAAGTCAGTATATACCTATTTCTCCGAGCTGATGACTAACACCATTTTATGTAAACTTACAATGTATTCAGGGGACATTTGCTGTAGCGTGATGCATCAAAGTACTGTATCGTGGACAATTTACCAATAATTTACTGAACGTTCAATATTTAGTCTCGGTGCTATAGCTATCCCCAGTGCCTTGTGTGTCCGCACAGTTTGTCTCCCCGTCTCCATGGAATCATACCTGCTATTAATTCCTCCATCCCCAGCAATCAATTGCCTCAGTTTGATGGAGAGCGTTAGTTTTATACATTTTTGTTCACCTGATTCACTGTGGGTACCTTTGATCTTTACCGTTAACAGGTAGATCAATATGGTTCTTCAGTGTCCATACGTGCAATAGGGACGATAGTACTAAGCTTTCAAGAGTAGGCTGCTAACGATCTAAATGCCAAAGCGAATATCCCTAAGGATAGAAAGGTTTTCGACGAAAAGATATCTCCGATATATCAGTACCACCAAATCACAGATTCAGTTATGTTGACCCTGTTCCATTTGTTTCGTTGAAACACCGACGCGATTCTGATAAGAGCGCCTGACGTGACCATTATTAGAAAAGAAAACTGCTATTGATGTTGTTTACAAATGTGTTCGTCCGCAAACATGTGTAGGAGTTATACAGTTCAGCCATTGCATGATTATTTTACTGTTTGTCAAACACACTTTTATATCCATTAGCTCAAGTATTCATGAACCCCTTTGTAGTTTTATAGACATGTTGAGTAACCTTTGTTGATGTGATGGGCCTTAACGTTTGGACAAAGCTCAGGTCATAATTATCATGTTGTTGTTAATGTTGTAAACATTTATGACATTATATCTAATTGATATTAGTGACATTATGTTGGTTATAAAAAAAGGAACTTGCTTTAGTCTATTAAAGTTGTTGACTTTAGTGCGCTTAGAGGGCACGCTCATTTGATACGAGAGGTAAAGATACAAAGTAGATTGTTTTTGAGCAAGATGCACTATACAACACAACAACGTTTACAGGATTGACTGAGATATGCTGATAGCTGTACGGCGTTTACTAATTATGATTCGGTGCCTCACTCTGAGGTTCATCTTTGTTATGATGTGCCTTTTCTATATATAGTCAATCGTTGTTGCCAGTGTATTGAGGAAATCTACCGTCACCCATTTGACTGACGTGACGTCATACGAGTGAAATACCCCAAAGTACGCCTGAGACAAACACAATAAAGTTGACAATATTCTGTGTGTTATACGAACACTTTGGCTTATACATAAACTATTATACCGTAACCGTTAATCCATACTAAACTATTATCTCCTTAATGTTTATCCATACAAAACTAATATGAAACTTTACTCTTGTTTTCTTTCAGGCGGAAGTCGATCTGATTCAGAAGGGAGGTACAACACAATTGGCGGTATGGCGGCCACCATGATCGAGGAGTACACGTTCCGGGTGGAGTACCTGGGAAGCTTGATGCTGAGTAAAGCCGCCACTGGGCTGGCGGTGGTCCAGAAACCACTCCGAGATCTCTACCTCAGCAACCTCAGAAAGAGTGACAACAAACTTCGCGCACAACCCAGGACAATCAAAGTCAGACCAGAGGGAATCCTCATGATCTTCAAGGACAATTCAGGCGCCCAGCCCAAACATGTGTTTTACGAAATGGCATCAATTCATTATAAAGATTCAGTGTGTTTTGTTACCCAGAAAGGTTCAGATAAAAAGATCCGAGGTGGCTTCGAACCGTTGGACACACACCGAAAAGGTAGTGCGGACAGCTTCTTCAGTGTTTTAGACAAGAAGCATCATTTCCTGGCCGAGAAGCGACACCCAGGGCTGTTTGTGTGTATCATGAGAAGGCCGCTCGGTGTCAAAGCTTTAGACTGTCACGTCTTTGTGATGGAGAACCACACAGAGGCCTTACAGATCGTGGACATTATTGACCAACTACAGTACAAGAATACTGCGGTGCTAACAGAAACTTCAAAGACTCTTCCATTTAATTCTTCTGAGAATGATACGTCGAGAATACCCGTGTTCAGGCCCACGGAGCACTCGACACAACCAATTTCAGGCCAAAGATATGAACTAAGAGACGATTTTTTTCGGCCTCAGACCTACGAACAGTATCCAGATCAAAGAGTTCAGAGAGACTCTGCTGACAACAGATCCAACTTGTCAGCAGACGTCAACATGCAGCCGTCCGGGGTGACTGTCTTTCATAATACTGCTGACGACTACGGACGCCCTGTTCAATACGGTCGAGGCGAGGTTCAAATGAGACATCCGGTGAACAGAAATCAACTGAACACATCTTTTGACGACCGAAAATATCTTCATGTTAACAATTCGTTTGAAGACGAAAGACGCACAAACGGAAACCTGTCGTTCGATGAGAGCAGACGACCATTTTCAATTTCCCAGGAACCTAGGTACGACCGACGTCAAGAACAAGTTCCGGTAGGTCGAGGCCAAATGTTCTCGAGAGATGACGCGGCTTTGGGTGGTAGGCAGTTAGGTCGAGGGGAAGGTAACAGACGCAATCAACCACCATCTAATGTCGTCTACAAACAACAACATCCTCAGCAAACTAAACGCCTCGAGTCCCCGGCACATCAAGCTACTGTCCAGGAACTGAATTCAGCTTTCCAGCACGAGAATAACAAACAGAAACATCTTACCTCTACACCTATAAATCGTTCTTTGTCACCCACTCCTAAAACGGCGCCAAAACCAGACCGAAATTCAGGCCAAATGTCTCCCATAGGTAAAGGGAAAACCCCGTCCCCTCTTCCTTCGCCTGGTTGGGGTCCTGTGGCCTCAATGTCTAATTTAGAAAGCAGACAAGAGTTGGAGCGCGGGAAGAGGGTAAACGATCCGCCACCTCCTGAGATACAAGAAGAGATTGGTAAAACTCGCCCCGTCGCCAAAGTTCCCCCGCACCTGGTAGCTGGTGTTAAAGTGCTTCCAACAGAATTCAAGGTCCCTTTGAGGAAAACCAGTCCACAGGCTTCACCTAGATGTGAGGACCCTAACCGGTACAACAACCTATCCATCAATTCCAACTTCGAGGACGACTATCCTTTGAAAAACAATCATTATGATCACCAATACAACAACTACAACAATCATCATAATGCCAACAATCAGGGACAGACTCAGAACAGTGGATTTAACCCACGTGATCAATCTTACCAGGAAATACCGTACAGCCAGGGATCTGCTGTCAACCGAAGTTTTAACAGTGACAGCGGATCACGGGATCACGGATATCAGTACGGTAAACAGGGACAGGTCAGGGGAGGTAACTCCGACGAATGGGGTTACAGAGATAACTCGTACCCGAAACAAAATTACGGTGGTCGAAATGAAGTGGTTAGAGATCCAGCCACGGGAGAGATCGACGACAAACCGCCAAATTCACTGAAAGACAAAGAAATCGCTTCCTTAGTTTCAAACATTTACATCGGACCTTCAGCAGACGCGAACACAAATTTTGAACAATCTCTTGGTTACTATCCTTGACGTATGTTAACTGTCTAACTGCTATGTAAATACAACAAAACTTCTTTCATTTATGTGCGTTTTTGTCATAAAGCCCCATAGAGCGGTTTTTAATGTGCAGATAAGTGTCAGCAAATTACTTGATAATGAGATATATATTCGATCATGCTATCGTCACCAGGTATAAACAATGTATTCCGTATACTTCTGTGCAGTGTGTGATATGTATTGAATATGTGTATAACTGCCGTATTCTAGAAAGACCTGTGCTTATTCTTAGTAAAATGTCGTCTGCTGCATATACGTACAGGTTAACGACACCAAAGAATTGTGCGCGGCAAGTGTGAAATGCCGCGTATCTTGTGTTGAAGTGGTTCGATTTAAGAAAATAAAAGGCATAATTACTGAGGGATATTACGTCACAGAACTGAGAAACATTACCAATCAATGGATTTAAATAGCACAGTGATATCAATAGTCTTGCACATCTAATAAGCATAATAAGAATGAAACATGGAAAAATAAACAAGATGGATAACCACATAACGAAGTCTGTGAGACGATTTTGTCGTAGGTTTTCGTGCTTGCGTATTGCTAATCTTTGTGGTAAAAATATACTATTACAGTGTTTTGCCGCCCTATAGAACACGTTTTGTTGACGACAAGCCTTACGGAAAAAGGAAATAATGTCTAAGCGAAAACATTTCGTATCGAGTTTTTTAAAATTATTTTCTTATTTACAAATATGTTTTTATGCACGCACTTAACATCGTTAACTGAAACTTCTTAGCCAAAATTGAATATTGTATGCGTGATCAAATTATGTGCTAAATGCTGATCTTGCTACGTCTATAATCTATATTTATCCGGTTTACAAAAACTTACATTGCTGGAATAACGATCTTATTATTTTTATCATTATACATACGAAATATACTATACCACAGGTCTACAATCAGCAAACGAATGGATCGATAATTGTTCAGTTTACTCAAATGTTTTATGCATAGTTTGCAGACGTTCACTGAATACCAAGTTTGTTGAATGTTGTCAAGAGAAAAATAGTACATGGTACTTGTATTTTTTGGTCCTGTTTTTTGTCCTCTAAATGCGCTGTGGTGTCTTGTGTTTTACCCGTGTCGTGAAGGATTGTTTCCTTAACCCACTGGGCTGGCACACCGTCATATAAGTGAAATAACCTCAAGTACAGCGTAAAACTCCAATCAAACAAAGAAACAAACAAACCAAACATGGAAGTAACGTTGGTATAGAAGATATTTCTTCCATTCAACAGTTCAACAGCATATAGCTTGATGATGATGGCACAATAAAGTTACTCCGAGCAACCAATAGATCGCATACACAAATCGACACCAAAACTATATGAAGATCAGTTGAACGTTAGGGCTTCAGGGAGTATAACAGTATAACATGCCCAAAGGTTAATGAGTCGACAAACTGGGTTATAAATATCAACGGTAGATAACATGTTCGCCAATCTTACAATTATATACAGTTTATAAATAATGTTTGCTTAGTTATTTTTAAATTTAAATGTTAGTCCATTTTTCTTCACTTTCTTGTCGAATGTTCAAGGTCAACTGCGTTTTGTGTTAAGATTTTAATTGTGTAAATTTGCGCCGTTCGCTATTATTTATGGTTATTGAACTTGTCAATTCTGTACCTGTATCTAATGTTGTCTTGCATTCCCAATATAATACAATCAAAGGTTTAATGCAATGAAGACAATTTGCCAAAACTTATATGACTGTCTAAATATGTTTCGATTTAAAAAAAACACATCATATTTTTACAGTTTTGCTATTTACATCCAAATGTTTATCCATACTTAAATACTTACAATTATTAACAACTCTCTATCCTTTTTAGCTCATTTTCGTCTTCTCGTTTTGATATACGGTCGTGGGTTTTTATGACAGGACGATGAACATGATAAGTCAATTTCAAGCTGAAATAAATTGAATTAAATCATTTGAGCTTCTGTTGGTTTTCAACTAAATATCTGTATATCGATTAAGCTCACTTTCAAAAGTCCTTATTACCATTCAATGGATTAATCAATCAGTCAATTAATCAATGCATTTTATGTGTAACAGATGAAAATCGCCACCGCATATTTTCATTTATACTTAACAATCACCTATAACTTGGCTTGCAAACTGTAAATAGCTTTCGTGTTTTATCATTTACTGCAGATAACCGGAGTAAACTTGATCTAAAATCTGTGATGAATTGTGTATATACAACCAAATTTGTTTACCACTGCATTTCGTGTGTCTGTGAGTAAAGTTCCTTGTAAGTGTTTAAATTGAGCTTTTCATAGTCAATGTCATGCATTTCACGTTTCTAGAGGGCCAGATGAACGTGGAAGTCAAAATGAAGATTCGATAGGATTTATCGAGAATCAATTTGTCGATACCGAAAATTCATTGACCGATATTGATTATTCACCAAATGGAATTAATGAATTATAGATATTGTTCATTCATTGCCAATAAATAAAAGTCGATTTCGATAAATTGTAGTCGCTGATAATGAAAGTCAGTATCGATCATTTTTACATAAATGGTTATTCGGCACTCAAACTGCCTATCATGTGTATGATTATTTTTCCAGAATTTGAGTACGGATGCAAACTATTGTTGTGTTTGTAAACACGCCTGCTGAGAGTAAGCATATGTGAAAACCGTTTCTGTGGTGTTAAGTTTTACATATATAATCACCTATAAGCCATTGTATATATTGCATTCATTATGTCACAGTCAGACAGTGTTTTAAATGAAAATTTGAACGATTTGAACTTTTATGTGAAGTTTTATTTCCATTTCAATCGATACAAAACAGCCAGAGGATTGTAAATACCATAAATATTGTAGCTATATAAGTATATACTTATCCTTCTTGTACAGAACTAAGGATAACAAGCTTCACAATTATCTGTTGAATTTAAAATAAGGCATAGTGATGTAGTATTGTGGGAAATGCGTTATCTGTTAACCCTAAATATAACTCATTGTGTTTGTAAATGTCTTGAAATTGTTTTCTTCTGTACAGAATTCTGTTGGAATGAAGAGAATGAAGAGAACACCTTATTATATCGAGCTTTTTTGATGAATCAAAGAAATTTAATAAAGAGCTGTCAAGTGCCTACCAGATTTACGTTTTTGTCGTGTGATTTTAAAAACATTTTTTTTAGTTAATCAGAGATGAAATAAAAAGAGTTCAAATGTTTTTGGAAATTGTAAAGTAAAAACAAATGTATTGCGTACGTAAGGTGCCGCCCGCAGACTAAGATATACAAGGAAGGTTTTCCCAGTGACTGCGGAAATCGCTAGGTAAGTCAAACTGACAACATACATACAATGCATAAACACCAATGGAGTAAACAAGTAAGCATCCCCAACCACTCGGGCATAACTTTTCCATTGGAAAGTTCCTATTAACTTTACCCTCTTCAAACCCAGCATGCTTGCTTTTTTCCTTCACTTCAGCCAAGCTTGTATCTCACATATGTTTTAATTCACAGAACTATGGCGGGATGATAACGGTCAATAACAATTCTGACGCACACTTCTTTGCAATCTTACATTGTTATGTGACAAGTTAAGGAAATTAAACTTGGTGTGTCGTTTGAGTAATCGTGCCATGTAAATAAGAAGTTCAAAGGTCACGTGTGTAAATATATTACGTTACCACTCTTAATAAATGCTTAAATAATGGTCTTAATAAATTGTTGAGGAAAAATGTCTGAAATTCATAAAATGAATCACTGAATAAATTTCGTATTTGTATGAAAGATAATTAACCTTTGAACTCCGTTTCGGTCTATCTAATATTAACTCTATTACCTACTAGCCTCTTCATGGTACAAACGTAATTCCAACAATTGAAAGGCTCTCTCTGATCGGCACAGACGAGATTCTGGAGGTAATTTGATTTTTAAAATGAAAACAAAATTTAATCTTAAAAATTACAAAAGCGAATTCGCTTTATTATGTTAGATATGTGACAAGTATATTGTTTCTAAAGATACGTGCCTGTGCATTCTGCGTTACGTACTCGTATAGAGTTTCAGCTCTGCAATAATAAAACTGCATGCGTTCGATACTTGATCCATATATGGGAATATGGCTCGTGACTGGCGAGAGTAAATATAGTTTTCGTCAGACCGGGTGCCTTCCATTATTAATACCAACACAGCTGGTTTATAAATGATTAAGCTCACGTATGGCGTTAATCGACGAAGTCAATCGACTCCTGCAGTGTCCGATACCCCTCCATTCCCACACAACCCTAAAATAATTTAGAACAGTAAAAAGTGCACTTTAATTTCCAGCTTCATAATAAAAAAAAAACAACAGCTTTGTTAAATATCCATTCTTTTTTCCATTTTTTAATTTTAGAACTAATGCCGCCTTTCTCCGACATTTGATTGTAGATGTGATTCTCGACGAAAGCTTAGAAGTGCAGGTTAATAGAGGAAGAGCAAGGGGAAATAACCCCATTGGGAAAAGAAATGGGTTGTATCCCTTTGATACCGCACTTGACGGGTTTGTCGCATTCACTCATAGCAGGGTAACTGCAAAACTACGTGTTTCGGTCAACACTTACTAACAATATGTTTGGTATCAATGCAAATTAGATAGTTTTTACATAGGCATAGCACTGATTCAAATATATAAGCCAATGTGAAGCAAGGTTGAGAATTCAATAATCTTATGGAAATCTTATGGAAAATCTTATGGAAATCCAAATCCAACAACATATTTTATCGATTGGATGTGGGATAAAAGTTCTTAGGCGCCAATTGAAGTGAATGGAACTCATATAAGGACCATTTACATGTACTTATGACATCGAGTGGGACAAGATTCAAAATCGAAGGAAAAAGATTAAATATTGTGTGTTCATATAAAATGAGGTAATAAACAATTGTTATTCTGCTGCACAATGAACGAAGCTTCCTCCAGTGCTATGTATAATATCATGAATGTTTAATTCGCACGCACTGCCCTTTGGTTTATCCAGAGGCTTGACACAGTGTAAAAGGGTGAGGCTTAATATTAGACACAATACATATGAGGCACCAATCTTTATAGGGGCCAAAAATGTTATTAAAATGCTTTTTATTTTTGTTTTTTAAAAGCTCTTTTCCAATCGGACACGTGAGCAGAGCTTATGATGCTTCCCACGAAAAGAAGTTACATGGTACATACAGTTTGGTGCAGTACATAGGGCTCAATCTGTGAAGTATTTTAAATGTCATGTAAAACATTCAGAAGTTGGCTAAACTTTGTGCCTGAGGAATCGGTGTTTAGTAGTACTAGCTATAACAGAAACTCGTACAAAGTTTGAATGTGTAGGGAGTTCTCTCATGTAATACTCACAGATATAAACAAATGACAAACGACACGAATATGTACGTGTTGATGTGACCGCATGTCTATATATTTTTGTATAAATGTAGAGAAAGAAAATTTTGCTTGCCCCCGCCTGTATTCGAACTCGGGTCTCTGGCTAGCATATCTATATACGTATGCAGTAAAGGTTTAGCGTGTGGGTCAGTATCCCACTCCCGTTCTGAGAACAACCACAAACTAACGTCTCAAACTGGGCCATTTCAATCAGATATGACGGTTGTATCTATTGACGATTTCCCAAACTCATGCTGCTCGCCTACGTGCTATATCACGGGATATCTATTGGAGAGACTCCACATGACACCGTGTTATCCTACAGAAAACCGTGAACAACTTACGCTTTCCTGAAGAAAACTGTGACAAATTAGTCCTTTCATTTAAAGAATACTGGGAATAACTTACCCCGTCCAGAAAGAGAAAATGTGAACAGGTGGCACCTTCCTAAAGCAAACTTTGACAAATCACGTCCTCTATAACAGAAACTGGGGAAAACTTACGCCGTCCAAAAAACAAAACTGCGAACAACTCAAGTCTTCTGCAAAGAATACTTTGAAAAACGCACCACGTTCACAAGAAAATTGCATACAATCTGAATCCTTTTGCAAGAAAACTGTGAACAGGTGAGCCTGGGAAAGTTAACATATGACTTGGGAGATGGGAAAATAGCATACTTTCATGTTGTCTTGTAAATGTTTGGTGCATGCTTAAATGAATTCTTCACAATTATTAATTGGTTACTTTTAGAATAACTTACGTTTTCCATCTATTTAGATGATCCACGTCATTGCCAGATACCCGTATATTCAAATCAGACAAGATTATTAATTAGTAGAACATCTATTTACCAGTCGCTTAATTCACATTAATTGGTAATGGGTATATTAATCTGATTGATCCACCGATCCAGCCTAACATAATAAAGCAGCAAAGAAACTTGGAATTCCTACTTTTTCGGAGTTTCTTTACTGCTTTAATAATGTTATATTAAGCGGAATAGTATCTTGTGTTGTAATTTGAATACATTTATTCGTGTACAATCGTAATTTGTTGAAGGTGCCTCCTATGTGGCATGAATGATACTGTTATCTGTTTAGCATGGCCATACCAAGGCACTGACAAATTTCCACACGATTTATATTTTGACACTATTCTATGCTGTCTGTCTACTCAATCTCACTTTATAATTGAGGCATTCGCCCCCTGTAACTAACATCGTTTACAAGAAGCGATAGATCGAAATTTTAAAAAGTTGTAAAAACGAGTTGGAAATCACAAGGGAATAACTGACATCAATAATCTGTCAGTCTGTACAAATTTACTAATGTAAGCGTAACATACATTACACCTCCAGAAACAGGAGAGCTCTCAACCCAGTTCAACTCACTTCATGTCGTCTGGGAGAAACTGAAAATGTCAGAATGTCAGCAGATAAGAGGTTTCCACAGTCAGATTGACGACTTAGAAACATTTCACACAAGAATATTAATTTGCTTTTTTTTTATCAACCTTTACTACAACTGATATGACGAGAAAAAAAAACAAACGTTTAGCTTGAAGTTTATAATACACAGCTTCACGCCGCTGTCGTGCCTGATCAACTTTATACGATTCATTTGACGTTGACCATGTAGGACATTTGACATTTCTTCTGTCGGAGCAGTTAGAATTTCAGGAAAAAAGTCCTGGCTAAATATCATTGATAACAACTATGTGTCCTGCACGGATCTGATAACATTTTCAGTTAAGCTATGAACAAACTAAAATGCCAGACAGAGAAATGCAGATTGTTGGGGTATCTGGACCGGTATATTATCCTAACTAGAATCTGTTGATATTTTGTTAACGACTTAAAGATTCATGTACTAAAATCGGAATTTCAACTTTATTATTTCATCCTAAGTATATCAGTGGTTGCAATTTAGTATTTTGTTATTAATCATAAGTTATGTGAAGTGTTTCTCTGGTTTGGCCACTTCTGGTACAATCTGAAACATTTGTAAAAT
>JAVFBZ010132292.1:0-23858 GCA_032466195.1 Katharina tunicata | reverse complement strand
AGTATATCCCAAATATTCAATAGTTTTGTTGTACGAGGGTCGTTTCGCAACCCACTATAACCGACTAACTTTTGAAAAAGTATTTCGCGCCAATGTCAAGCTGTGGGCATGTCGGGACGCCACTTTGTGGGCGGTCTAATTTGTCCCCTTGGCTTTCACTCTGTTCAAGATAGTGTTGATGAATCGTGAGCATTGTGCATTCTGATTGTCAATCAGTCTGACGTCATCAAGGAAGGGGAACCATAGGGCAGTCATAGGCGGCTCATAGCTAGCGACGCAACAAATTATATTAAAAATGGGGGCAGTGTTTTGAAACTGAACGATTTCTACGACCAGAACACCGGAGCTCTTACCTTTGCCTAGGTATGAGCTCCGCGTTTGGTGAGCTGCAGCTGAGATCTGGATACTCTTTACCTAGCAGAGTTTGACTGATTTAGGCCAGAACTTCTTAAGCAATTTTTTTTTTAAATTAACCAAAAACGAAGAGTGAATTAGTGCTCCGTAATTCTATTAGTCCGAATTCTACCCTTTCAGATTGGACTAATATCTTTAATGCTTTCTTACCTTTTAACTTTAGTTAAAAAAATATTTCCCACCAACATTTTATTTTCATCATTTTTTTCCGGCGAGAGAATTCTGACATTCCTTGCCTCTGTGCAATAGTCTAAAATATGTCTGCTGACAAATTGTCACTGAGCATGTGACACAAGCATTTGGAGTCTAAATGCTTACGTCACACGCACAATATAATAATCAGAAAACATCAGACAGAGAAAGTTTTGTGTGTACTTTCTATGCATTAAATTTCAGAACATTCTTGGATTATTGTTGTCCCTTTTGTATTAAATAGTAAGTAAATTGTAAGTAAAAAGGTAAGGGAGCATTTTGGTGGTAAATTTTGTTCTCGCTCAGAACAGGTTATGTGTCCTTTATAAGGATGTTTATGTGGGCTTGGATGTTGACAATAAGCCTTATGCGTGGATCTCGGACCTTTTTGTTTTGCTGTCCTGGCCTGGCCTGTCAGGCATTATCAAAATTTCAGAAAAACCAAATGTCTGAGCCACTCGGACTATAATTCTGTATGTTTGGCTTTTGCATTTCTTTAAAGTCGACTTGTTATTGAATTGCATTCAAACCCTCAGATATTCCTACCAATGAAAGCAATTTGATTTTGAATATCTGACACACTCTGTAATTGTAATCTTAAAGTAAGGATCTGTTGTGAGCATCAACCAAAAACTGTTTAGCAGTATCATAATCCAATTTGTACTGTGATCATGAGTTACAACAGCACTGTTATGATGTTATCTTTATAAGATGTCAAAGGACATAATAATGGTGTGATATCCAAGCCTATGGTAGAGATAATAGCTGAAAGGGATAGCAATCCGTCGCTCACATAAGTGAGCTTTGGATTGAAAGTGTAACATTTTTTGTGAGCATTCTGATTCCTCCACAAACAATGACCTTTTTTTGTTTTTCTTCTCCTATATAATGCATAGATGATACATGTATTTAACTGTTTCACTGATTTCTGATTTAAGTTGCATATAAAAGTCATATAAAGGACCTTTGCTTCTAGACCGAATCATTGCGCCAAAAGTAAAAGTTGTTTATCCATAGTATCTTATTTTATTTTGTTTCACTGATTGTCCGAGCCTACACATTACATGTATGACTAGCCTAGGTTGTCAATGGACATTGACATTTTTATATTAAAGAGAGGGTGGTTAAGTGGGAGCCTTCTGTGCCCTGGTGCTCTCTGAGCTGTTGGGCATCATGAAGCCGATTTGTTGGGGTGTCCTGTTTTGTTTTTTTCAACCTTTAAATGTACTGTGGTTATCTGGTTGGCAGCATTGTTTAGGGTGGTTTCCTTCACCCATTGGTCTGGTACTCTCTGAAAAGAGTGAAATAACCTTAAGGCTTAAAATACCAATCAATCAATTTCCATAAGAACGGTTTATGACATTTTCAATTTAATGTTGCTTTTATTTATAGATTGGTGTATATACTACGTCTACAGGTCACACTTTGGAAGAAGTTTTGCCACCATGGTTTTCAATGAGACAATGTTTAATGTTACTGAGGAAGTGTATCTTGGTTCCATTGGAGTCATTCCTGAAGGTGATATTGCCTTCAATGTGACCTCGAACACCACTGATTGGTTAGGTACAAACACCAGCGCCCCCATCACACAGGGGCAGACAAATCTTCTCACAGTTGTCAACAATGCTACTGTGGATTTTGTAAATAAAAGTAAGTTTGCTAAATAACTGTTTAAGGCCAATTCACAATGGACGCGATGCGACAGTCACCCCTGCTGCACAAGATATCAATTTTCAATTCACACAGGACAGGACACTACATATCACGGTTTCCCAAAGCAGCACAACTGTCGTGTCGCCTCCGGTGTGAGTTTGCCTTTAAACGGCAAGAACAGTGATTTGTTTTTACCAAAATAATTATTTGGAACCCAGGAAAGCATACATGTAACTGTTCGTTATTTAATAAAGTACCTGGCATGCCTATAGGACAGACTAGGAGTGACGTTATTGTTCACAACTAAGATTGGCCTGTATCCTATCCATGTCTGTCCCTTCGTGGATGTACACTCGTGCCTGTCATCTCAAGGCATGAACCGATTTATGTTGCATATCAGCTTCATACATGTCTATTAGATGTCTACACATTTGTTAAGCTCATGTCCAGGTAGAGTCTGTAGCCACCAGGGCATTTGTCTGTCTGCCATGCTGCCCATTCAGCCATAATTGATACAGCATCTGTTGTATTTTGTTCCTCTCGCCATCGATTTTGCAAAAAAGTTTGTTATTCATTTTACAAATCTCTTGTTTTTCAGCGGCCTCCACTACTGTGATGCCCATCAGTCCAGTAAGCACAGCGCCCAACGGAACATTTGTCTTTAACCACACGTTATCTCCCTTTGTTCCTGATGGGCAGGATTTTTTCCACCATCTTAGTCCGAAAGACGAGACATTGTTCCTGACTCTGATTATAATGGGTGTATTAATTCCTGTTCTATTCATCTCTATCTTTGCCTTGGTCTGCATTCGTAAGAAGAAAGAGAGAAGAGCCCGAAGGTAAGCAAAATTTTTTATTCTATTGATCAATAATTTTCACTATTAAAATGCAAAAATTTGTAAATTTAAAAAGTAGTTATGTTTATCAGTCTTTTTCTTGATCAAAAACTCTTAAGTATTCATTAAAAAGGTTTGAAAAACAAAATTGTGTGGTTTCCAAAATGTACCATAGGAACAATAATCACTAATTTAATCACAAACCTCTGTTTGTGGTATATCCATAAATGTTAACCACTTAAATGATCAGTGTCTTCAAGCGGGTGGTTGGGTGGGAGCCTCCTGTGCCCTGGTGCTCTCTGAGCTAAGAGGCACAGTATGCTGATTTGTTTGTGGTGTCTTGTTGTGTCAATGTTCTACAAATGTAATGTCCTGTCTTGTATGTTGCCAGCGTCGTTTACGGTGGTTTCATTCACCAATTGGGCTGGCACAATGTCATATAAGTGAAATAACCTTGAGTATGGCGTAAAACCCCAATCAAACAAGCAAATGGTGTCTTCAAGATGTCAAGTAATTTCGTTTTTGGTTTATGTCCCCTACCTCTACTGTCATGATTGTGGGCTGGTGTTGGGTGCAGCGCCAGGTGGACAATTCTTCTTTGTTACAAGTGTTGTTTAAGGTGGTTAAGAAAGTATGGCGTAAAACCCCAATGAAACAATCTGTGATGCCAGCAGCGTTTACAGTGCTTACCTTCATCGATTTGGCTGGCGCGCCGTCACATGAGTGAAATTACCTTAAGTATGGCATAAAATCCTAATCAAACCGTCAAAACCACCAAGTCCTAACTATATGGGAACTCTGGTTCATTTGTTCACAGGGCTGAGAGACTGTTGAGAAATGCTCAGGACCTGGCCATGGATGATTACCCTCCAGCTTTGTACAAAATACGGGCTTTGAGAGCTTAACAACAACAACAGTGGATTTACTTTATACCAGAGCCCTCCAGTTACATGTACCTTAAGCACCGAGCCAGCCAATAACATAAATCTGAAAACCTATCAATTTTTTTGAACTTTGCTACAAAATGCAGGCTATGAGAGCTGAACAACACCAACAGTGGATTTACCTTATACCCAGATCCCTCCAGTTAACCTTAGGACTGAGCCAGCCAGTAACAGAAACCCCAAGAGCCCTCCAGTTTTGTTGGAAATTTGGGTTAAGCCCAGCGCCATCCAGTAACAGTAACTCCAAAACCATGCAGGTTACTTCGAATAACAGCAGATTTTTCGTTCAACAACATTTGCCTTATACCCAGAACCCTCTAGTTACTTTAACACCACACAAGTTACCCAAATGTCATCCAGTTTTCTTGGCACATTGGGTTATTGTGCAGGGATAACAAAAGTTAGCCTATTAATTTGCTCTTGTCTGTTCCTATTTTCCGTTCGAGCAGAAGCATATCAAAAGACCAAGATGCCATAATCCCAATGATCAAAAATACAATGGGATCCATGAACAACTATTTCCTCAATGATTTTGCACTATACAAAAAGCTTCATAGTAAAAATCCTGATGGTTTTTTTAAATTAACGGTCAACTCAAATTGGTCTTCTATTTTTAATTTTTATTTTTTTGATACATTTTTCAGTTGATGAATAAATTTTGGAAAAACAAATATCCGTGTAATATACATGCACATGTATTAATCCCTTAATACTTAATGGAGTTGGCATATGTATATGAACTTGAAATTTATGTATTGGTAATCATCAGAAATAAACAGAAATTGTCAGGCTCGTGTTCCAGGCAGCTTTGTCACAGTGAAACATTGAAAGATGACAAAAGATTATGTTAATATGCACGGATGGAAGCAATCATTCCAGTGAAACTATCTTCAGTATTTTGTACAATGGGCAATAGGTCAAATAGGAATTTATCAAGCTTCTGAATTTGTTAGCTGTTCAGTAATTCAAGTTATATTGTAGACATCCTGGAGTGCCACTACTGCCTCAAGTCAATTTTTAAAGAGTATTGAAAAGAATAATACATTAAATACAAAAAAATACAAAAAAAAAGTGCTCTAACGAAAAAACATAAAAATATTTGAAGCTTGCCTGAACGAATGGAAAGAAATGTATTGTAGAGAGAAAGGGAGCAATGTTGTTAATGTCGATGTTAAGCTACATGAAGTTTCCTGGATATAATAACAGTGTAAGGTTGCTGGTTTAGCTTACAGGTGCACAAGTAATGGGTTTTTTGTTGAGTTGATTTTGCTGGGTACAAACTATTTGTTGAAAACCTTGTTGAGGTTGAACGTTTTGGGTGAAGAGATTCCAGCCTACTGTTCACGGGTAAGGTTTTATGTTTTGAGCTCAGGTTTTAAGCAACAGTTTTTTTTTCTGGAGTTGCCGGTTCATAAACAATAGTTATTAGTTGAGGTGAGTTCTATGTGCTCAATGCTTTGGTTTCAAATTTGAATATTAAATTTTCTAATTTAATTCTTATTTCCTTACTTTTTTTTGTTGCTTTCTAGGATCCGTTTTTTAAATATTCGTTGGCACTAAAGTGACTACACGTTCTATAGCTTGTGTAAAGAGTGTCCGCCTACTGTTGGAATACAGCTCAGTCATATAAGCGAATTACCCTGGGGCATGGCATCATGCACCAATCAATCAATTTAAATATTTTTTGTAAATTCAAATTTATCCAATTCCAAATTTTTTAAATTTGAAACTTCTTACATTTCAAATTTTTTAGATTTTAATTTAATTGTTTTTTTTTTTTTTCAATTAAAGAAGTTGACCAGCTGAAGGTGTTCTCTGAACGCCATGCCTGTGATTGTTGTACAGTGTAGTGAGCTTGAGTGATGAATATACTGCTATTATCCAAGCTTCTCAACCCTTTATAATTTGCATCTCTCCAAGTGTGTAAAAAATAAAATAAAAGAAAGAAATAGACAAAATAATGAAACGGTTAAAATTTGATTCAATATCTACATTGTATGTATTGTTCATGTATATTATGTTCCATAAACTATATATGTATCTTTATATCTGCATTCATTGGGTCATGGTCGAGGTCACAACAGATAGGCCATAATGCAACTTTGGAGAGCAACTGCAGAGGCTTTGCTTTACACAAATGTTACTTTTCTCCAGATAGTGGCTCTTTATGTATTACCTCGAGTTGAAAAGCAGACCCCCAAACCTTGGATACGTTTGAGATACTATCATGTCATATTTTCATTTAAATAAGTAAAAGTGTCTAAAAAAAATGTCATTCCATATACACTGTATTAGAGTTGTAGAGTTTTTAAGGAGATTTAGACATTCCAAAATTTATAAATATTATGAAATATTTAAAAGGCAGAGTTTCAGACAAATTTTTACTTTAGGCATTCTAACTTTGTCTCTTTTTAAGATTTAATTTTATTGTTGATTGTATGTAAAGGGTGGAGGGGGGCATTTATATTTTATATTTATATGTTTAAGTTTTAAAAGAGCAGTTAAATTCATAATTTGATTGAATGAATTGTTAGTGTACATATTTCTGACAAATTAAATTATAAATTTTATGATGATGTATTATTTTATATTTTTTCTTCTTTAAAGAATCGTCTTGTAAAATCAGTTCAATTCAATTTATTTTTTGCTTTTTTATATATGGATTTACAAGTATGAGCTGTGTTTAGATAAGAGTTTAAATATATATTATATCATATTATAATGGCTTATCACTGTTTTGATGCCATTTATTTCAATTATTATTTGAAAACTTCTGTATATTGTTTTGTCCAACATGCCGTTTTCTTTTCTAGAGCTGTTAGTTGTTTTTGATGACTTGAAAGATGCTTTTAGGCGCCAGTGTCATATGTTTAGTTATTTTTTTTGTTCATCACTTTTATTGATTATTTCAATTCATTATTGATACGTTCACGTATTTATTTTAAAAGAATAGCCCACCCTTTTCTACATGGTCAGTTTTTACTGGGCACGCAGTTGTTTTTTGATAGCTCTCTATACGGTATTCCCATTAGAAAGTCAACTAATCCTTGTGGCAATAAGCACTATGAAAGACCAGCTGAACTTGACGTGTAAGGAAACCACGGCAGACTGTATATTCTGTATAATCTTTAAAAGACAGATTTTGAAATTGTTCGTTCTCCTGGAGCAGGGGTTGTTGTAGGGAGCGTCCTGCAGCCTGGGGCTCTCTGAGCTGAGGGGCATCAGGAAGCCGAGTTGTTGTGTCCTGTCCTTGTCCTGTGGCGTCCTTGTCTGTTGACAGTATCACTGAGGGTGATTTCATTCATCCATTGGGCTGGAACGCCGTTAGATGAGTGAAATAACATCAAGTGTGGCGTAAATCCCCATTTAAACCAACCTCCAGGAGTTCATATTTCAAGTTGAATAGACTCGTATTATATTATATTATGTAATGCTTGTAACTCATAAACATGTCTGTCATCTGTTGCTTACTATTTAAAGAAGTAACAGACTGCGGATGAATTGGGAAGTGTTCAACTGTTCTGTTCTTCTTCTTGACGGCCACATTGGCTTTATATATTATGTTATATGTCTTACAAGGTTGCTTCATGAAATACAATTTAAAAAATATTTAACGATATGATAATTCATGGATTACATGTGTGTACTGTTCAGTTTGTATCGGTTGGGGTAAGGTGGGTTTGGAGTCCGATACAGGGTGATATCAGTTTATCGGTTTTGGGTTATATAACATACTAAAATAGACTCGTACCTTTCTCCAGATTGAGAAGAATCGACGAATGATTTGATTCTCTATTTTACAATGGGTTATATAACTGTCGAACTAAGTATTATGTGCTTCGTTTTTATGGCAGGCTAATCGAGTTGGTGAACCATATATGTTGACCATGGAGTGCAAAACAATACTGCCATATTAAGGGTAAGTTTACCGTACTGGTAAATTAGGAGGATAGGTATTTAACAGAATACTGTAACTGAAAATGTTCGTCCTTGTCTGATATGAAGTATATGTACTCCATTAGTAAATTTTGTGTGTCTGCGTTTGGTGTCGGCTAAGTGCTCTTATGTATATTTTATGTTAATAAACTTGTGTGCAAATTTAGCCTTGTGTTTGCGTTTGTTGCAGGCAATGCCTGGTTATGTGATTCAAAAATAGTTAAATTATAGGTAGTCGCCCAAAGTAAGTTGGTGTTTTTTTTTTTTCCTAAACAAATTCGGATTACAACGAATAAACAAATTAATAAATTTGAATTTAAAAGCCGCTTTTAAATGCTAAACTGTTTAACGAGTTTGTTTCTGTATAACTGTTATTATTTAAGTTGAGCTATTAAAACTGGCATACAGTACTTTTTGAGCGTCATAGAACAAAATTTCATGAAATTATGGAAATTTCTCAAAAATCATACAAATTAGCTGTCAAATTTGTTGTGGTTATTTTTGATGTCCGAGTGGCATCTCGCTTACAATTTAACACGTCATTTTGAATCCCATGCACAAGATTCTTCTCGTGTCTCCGAAATGGAGCAAATAACATGCCCATCAAAATTCCTACCATGTCCTTGAGGCTTGTGCGGGTTGTATCTGGGCTGTTATTTAACTTTATTTAAATTCTGAACATACGGTGACATCTATGTTTTGACCATATCTCCGTTGCAATGTGACATGTTATTTTGAAACTCATACACTTCATTTTTTTCACAGACGTGCATTATAAAAATTCTATCTATACATGATTCACAATATCTGCACATCAACATTTTTTGCTCTTGACTTGAATTTTTGGCATATAAAAAATGCAGCTTGTTTCTCCAAATGTATCGTCAGCTGTATTTACGATCGATAATTACGATGAACCGTTTAAATTTCCTATACCAACTAATTTAAAATTAAACAGAGAATAAAGTTGTTGCACTCACAGTGCCGATTCACTTTGATGGCAGTTAAAGGCAGAAGGCAGCATATGAAGTCGCGAAGCAGTGAAGCCTAATCAGCTATATAAACCCACTCCCAAACACCACTTAGATGTACACGAGCCACTGTATACATGAGCACAACAAGACCAGTTAGTACTTCAGAGTCAAAGATGCGACGGAAATGATTTGATTCTCTTTCTTTAGAATACTTTTGAAATCTGTTTGAGGGGCGACAACTCTGGTAGACATTCTATTGCTTCAGTTAGCATCGAGTTAGACGCGGGACGTATGCGCAGAACTGGTTCACCGGGGAATGCTGGAAGAATTTTGGTTTCAGCTTATTCGTTATTTTAAAAGCATTTACCATCCGTCAAATTTGGAAGAAAGCGTAAAAGATAACCTGGGCCTGATCAGGTGGACGATATATCTATATATAGACTAAAAATTCGTTAGTTCTACCGTGAGCCTATGTAGCACAGTCGGTTAGAGCGTTGGCCCTGATAGCCAGAGACCCGAGTTCGAATCCCGGTGATGGCAAGCAAAATTTTCTTTCTCTACATTTATACAAAAAATATATATAGCCTAACATGGTATTCTTGAGGTGCAATTTTTTTCTACATCTTCTTAGGTCAATTTAAAGCATATGGTGAACTTTTAATGTTAAAACAAAAGCCCGGAAATCTTCTTAAAACTTGAAGCTAGACAATTTTATTTTAAAACTTAGGCCTACTATACTTTAAACAATCAGTTGTGATTATCTTTGACAATGTTGTATTAAAATCTTAAATCTACTTCCATGAGCACTCTTTTTTAAACAGTGCTTTATCAACTATGAAAAACGTTCTCTATTTCTTCCTTCTAATTGCATCTTATCAAAGCGTCTCCACAAGCCCGTCTTATTTAGCTCAATGGGTTATTGGAGCTAAACTGACAGACCATTGGCCGAGGTTATAAAAACTTGAGTATACTCAAGTCGGAGTCTGTGCTCAAACTCTTCAGATCGTACTCCCCAGGGTTGTGCTTACAATTTGTGGTTATAAAACACCTGCCATGCTCAAGACTGCTCTCAACGAGAAAATTCAGTTGAATAAGGCTTTTAATGGGTTTTAATGCATTTGTACATACCCTTTTCGATTTCTCGTTGAGAACATGGTATACCTACCATGCTCAAGACTGCTCTCCACGAGAAAATTCACTCGAATATGGCTTTTAATGGGTTTTAATGCATTTTTACATTAATCGAAAGTTTTCGTACTCCGTTGAGCACAGAAGGCGTAGGCCTACTCAACTTGTTTTTATAACCTTCAATTTTGAGCACGGGTCTTGAGTCGACTCAGTTGATCACGGAATCAGCCCTGTAGTAGGTTTAAAGACTTTTATAACCTCGCCTTCAGAGCCGAAAGAAAGACAAAGGATATGGGTTGTATGGAAACACAAAATGTATTTAATAATTTAAAACTTTTCTACAAAATCTGTATAGTTGATCTGTTTATACAAAATATCTATGTACATAAAAGCCTGTATCAAATAAATTCATCAAATGTTTTTACGATAAATTCTGTACACTACAAATATATTGTTCACCACATAAATCGATTTATCTGTGCTTTTATAACAATTAAACAACAACAACAAAACCGAAGGGTGTCACTGTTTCATATGCTAGTCGAAAAATTCGAAAATGTGATACAGTCGGTTTATAAAATTAAGCCAAACGCATACAAACTAGGATGTCCAAGAGGAAAATACTGACGTACAGCCTCTTTTCACTTTGAAGAATTTGGCATAGATCATATTTCCGAGTGTAATCAAACAGCCGAAATAATCAATAACAAGTAACCGTGAGTTCATGGAATATGCAATCTTGTTTAGCGTTGATGGAGCTAGTTTTCTGGATATAATTGTTTCTATAGATGCTTTATGACTTAGAATAAGAAAAAGTTGCACTGTTTAGTAACGCAGTCTGAAGATAATTCCACTCCCATGAAATCAGCAATGAAGGAATTATGTCGTTATGTCTAAGTAACATAGAAAAACACGAACTCCGAACAAGGAAGTCATAACACAACATGTTTAACTGATGATGGCAGAATAAAGCCGAAATATATTACCTATACCATCATGACTTCCTCGTTCGGAGTTCCTGTGTCTATGTTTCTCAAAACTGATCTGTGGAATTACGGCTTCTGGTTAAGCCTAAGATAACACTAGTTAAAACAAAAACGCCTTTATGGACCAATATCGTCAAGGTTATCGTTAAAGAATTTTCCCAACATTGTTTAAATTCAATTTCTAGTCTTTTAATATATAGTCTTGAAAAGCATGAATAAAGTGCACCAGTGAACTTAGAGCGTTTGTTTCTCTACAATGTTTGTTTAACCAGGAAAGTTCTAAGATAGATCGTCGCCAGCAATAGGAGCAGCCGGGATGGAATCTGTGGAACCAGTGACGGTCGGTGGAGTGACTGTCCCCGCCGCAGCCTGGCGTCCAAACCAACTGTTGAACGGATTGAAAGCGCTTCTGTCGTTATAATTTCTTGCGTCGTATCCAATGCTTCTCGACCAGCTGCCGCCCCAGGAGTCGGGTCGTGCACTTCTTGTTGGACTGTCCCAATGTCCCCAGCCATGATGGTCATCGTCACTGTGACCAGAATGGTGGCCCCAGCCGTCGTGTCCACCTGACGAATGCCCCGACGAGCCCCACGATCCTGACCATGAGTTGTGGTGACCCCGGTGATGGTGGTCATCGTACTGTCTGGAGCTAGAACTGAAAGGAGTTTGTCTGGATCCGTCCAGCCACCAGGGCCAACCAGATGAACTTCTCTGAGAGAGACCCCAGCTACTTCCTCGGGAAGCGTCCCTTGTGATCCCGCTGTCCGAACTGTCTTCTCCCCAATAGTCACTACGGTCAAGGTCCAACTGGCCTGCGGGAAGCTGGGGCGTCCTGAGGCTGAGGAAGTCAGGGAAGCTACTGTCCGTCAAACTATCGTCCCAGCGACGTCCGAAGAACGGCGACCAAGACGATCGCCGAGAAAAGCCCCACTGCCAGGGGTTAGGATTTGGACTCCAAGAGTTCCATCCCCAGGGAGAAGGATTATACGGACGCTGTAAAGGGAAGCCAAACGAAGACCTTGGGGGAAAAGGAGAAGGTGAGAACGGGGTAGGCCGGAAGGAAGGCATCCCAAAACCTGGGTAGTATGGCGAACCGAAAGCTCTCGGCCGGAGAAACCACGGCGTGAAATCGTTGGTACCGTCATCACGATTGAATTTGCCATCGCCTGGAAAAAACGATCTATCATCACCGTCTGAAGACCCACTGCCTGGAATAATACCCTTTCCGCTGCTACCCGACCCCGAGCCACTCATTGGCCCTCTACGTCCCATGGGGCCTCCTCCACTGCCCATTGGTAATCTGGGCATGATCGGGGGTCTGCCTCCCATGGAACCACGTCCTGATCCACTGCCACTGTCACCCATGGGAACACGGCCGCCCATGGACCCGCGACCCGATCCGCTTTCGCCTCCTGCCATTCCACTGCTACCGCCCATAGGTGGTCTGCTCCTCAAAGGGGTCCGGGGAGTATTGTGGCCCGCCTCATGGTGACCCCCGCTACTCTCTCTGCTGTCAAACGACTCGCTGGCGTCGATTAAACCATAGGCTGCAAAAAATAAAAAATATTTTTGTTGTTGATAAATTCAGAAAACAAATGTAGAAAATATGACATTACATTCATGCCAAGATTTAAAAAAAATAACTACAAAATCAGCGAAATTTCGAAAAGTGTGTGCGTTTTTTTCTTCTTTGCAGACTAAATAGGTCCATTACATGCAATATTTAAATGTAAACAATATCCTCTTAATTTAAAATAAATTCATAAATATGTCGAATGACCCTTTCACCTTGCGGATTGATTTACACATCGTTTAGAAATGTTTTTTCCAGCAAGTAAAAATTAAAGGATATTTGACGAGTGTTAGTATATAACATGTATATTTCACCGAGCTGACTAGAACGGCTAAATCACGCGTGGTTCTCCTTAATGTGGTGTCACTGAGCTTAGCTGTGAAAGGTGAACGAATATGTCTAAAAAGGTACATTTTGTTCTGTGGAAGCCCATTTACCGCCATATGAACAAAAAAACCACATAAACAAACATGTCATCACCGAGGGAGATTTTTTAATATGGCTTTAGAGTACGCAGCGTTTAATTTAGGAAACTGTGAAATCTGTCAACGTTGCCAATTATTACCAACAGGCTATGGAAAAGTTCCGGCGAAAAAGCGATGATCGTATTACGTCCGAGGCCGTTTGAGAAGGGCTGTGAGACACAATGTGTAGATGGGCTGTATCTAGTTAAGATGTCACTTTTTGACATGAAGCTGTAACAAAGTCTTTTGATAACGAGTTGAAACGCTCAAGAGAAGTAATATTGCGCATTTCAACTGGATTTGGGATACCCGTTACTTCACAGTATTGGTTTACGTTCAAATCTGTTCAATGTATGTGCATGTGGTCACAATTAATATGTTGTGTTTGGTCCATTGATTTAACTAAACGTAAGTCAAAAGGCACTGAAATGTGGCAAAAAGGCTATTAGTTGAGCGCTTAACTTTTACAAAAAAAAAAGTATGAAAATAAAACATTCCCGTTAGTATACACATATTTGCGTTTCCGGTATGAATTTATATGCACGTGACGCCGTGGATTTCAGCTTTTTATTTCATGGCGAGTGATCTTGACATCGCGAGCTAATGTGGGTACGTTAATGCAATCAGCTTTCAAGTTTTAATTGGACTTGAAACAAATTATTATCGCGTGTAGCTGAATTTGATCTTTGTACTACGTAACAAACAGATAACTCAACTTGAGCCCGTGTCTTACCAGGACTATCAGTCGAGTCTGTTAAAATATTTAAAAAGAAACACGAGCGGGAGAGAATAGATTTTTGAAATAAAAGCGAGTTGAAAGTCCGTATTGGACGAACCGTGACAGACGTAGAGTCAAATACTTACTTTCAACTCAACGTGGACGCGTTTATCAGTTTGGAAATATGCCCTTTTAACTTGGCTACTTTTAACTTGGCCACTGACATAATGACATATGTTGTTAACCTGTGTATTAAACGCTTCTTCAGTTGCTTCATTAAATTGTTAAAAGAAAGTACAAGTTTTATACGCGAGTCTATAGCTCTATAAATCTTCTATTACTTCTTCTAGTTTTGTGAGATACATCAACACGGTGTTTTACTCGGTCAACTCACGTTTCGTCTCGACTTTCTTTCAACATGTTCGATGAACACATGAATCCAGCTGTTAAGATGAGTACGTGACCTCTTAAGGCCAGACGCGGTACGTGATTTAGTCAGTCTTTGTTTAATTTCATCAACGACATTGTGGAGATGGTGTGGTCGGTGTTTTACACAGTGGTTGAAACAGTTACGTTCATTAGGGTGCGGGCAATTACAATCAGTTCGAGAAACATTTTCGTTTTTGTGCTGTTATTGGTTTTATGCTTCAAGAAACCCATAAGCTTCATGTTTATTTTATTTGAGAGCAAATCGTTCGTTCTTATTTTTCGGCACCAAGAAATAGGTAAATTTAACCAGTACCAGTGGAAGCTTGACGCGTGATTTATCGCAAAGTCTATTCATATTTTGAGATTTATATATATACGTTCGCAAAACAAATACATGACAACAGCAGAGTAATATGTCCTCAGAATTTGACAAAAAGCAGAAGTTATCTGATTGGGTTTACACCTTCACTTAAACATCCAGTTTCTCTTCAAGGATAAAAAGTAAAGTGTGATTTCTCACTTCCGGTTGTCACTTCCGGGTGTTAAAAGGTGCCATTAACATATACACCAGAAATAATTTAAAAGCATTAGATTTTATAGCTCCCGAAACACATTAGTAGCGCAATACAGCGTCTCGGGTATATTTCAGTAACAGCTAATAAAACATATTATCCGGACTATACGTTAACTTAATTTAGTGTGAGCACCTTTACCTGCTATATAGAAACGTACAAAATGTATAAAACTATCTTAAGCTTACCAAAAGTGTTTTTATAAATTACCAAAAGTAGCCATTGATTGTCAATTTAACATTTCAAGTCGTTAAAATCAACGGGTTTTAATCAAGTAAAATGGATGTTGTTGATGGAAAGCAAAGACCTCCACGAGCTTTCATTCTCACACAGCACAAAACACAAAACCCTCAAAATATACCTTTCAACGACATTACTACACGCCAGGGTAGAATTAATTTACACCATGATTATATTATTTATACATGATAATGTAGGTAGATCTTGCTGATAAGTATTGTAAACGTGATTATATTATTTATAAACCAATGAATCATTAAACTTAACATTTCTTTTTTCTTAAGATCTATCGCTAAAAACTTAATTAAATAGTACAGTGAGGAATGGCTTGTATTTTCTAGGGGTGACTTTTACCCTTTATCGCAATACTTTTTAATACTAGTTAGCCATTCTCTGAACACAGAATTGTAGACCTTCTAACGATTTACAGGCCACGATTTTGTATAGGCCTGCTCTCGTTTAAACGATGCAGAAAATATCATGCAATCATGTAAGTAATAACTGAACTCAAATGGCTTAAAATGCAAACGCCTTTATGTTAAATTAAACAATTAGTTTGTTCATTTGTTTGATTGGGGTTTTACGCAGCACTCAAGGTTATTCCACTTATATGACGGCGTGCCAGCCCAATTAGCGAGGAAACCACCGTCAAAGATATAGCATAAAAAACAGACTTGCATTTTTCTCAGTTACCAACAAACAAAAGATGTGAAACAAAGAAACATCACAAAGTGCTGACAAAAATCAGTAAAAACGCTATTGCTCAAATAAAATACCACTTTTCGTATTGGATTCTCTTGACAATTTTAAAACAAATTGCAGAACTGACGTTTTATAAGAAGATGATTTGACTAAGACTATCGACGTATAGATAATAAAACTTCTCCTTTATTATCATCGGCGGGTGGTTGGGTTGGAGCACTAGTGTTCTCTGAGCTAAAGGGCATCAGGAAGCCAAATTGTTGAGGAGTCCTGTTGTTTGTCCTGTACATGAACTGCGGTGTCTTATGCATTGCCTGTGTCGTTAAGAATGGTTTCCTTCAACCAATAGGCTTGCACACCGTCCTATGAGTGAAATAACCTTAAGTGGGCCTACAGTGTAAAAGCCCAATAAACAAACAAACAAATCCATACTCGACGTATTAATATATGTTTTGATATGCTGGAGAACGACGTCGCAAATGTAGGCAATTTATTATTAACATTTAATATATAATTGACAAAATACATATAAATTTAATAGTCGAGAGACAACTTACCTGCTACAATGCCTACAACGGCTAGAGTCCGTAGCCATGAATCTTTCATGGTATATAAGTTGTCAAATGATAAAATTACACAACACTGTTTCTTGAATCCACCCTAAAATGACAGACGGTTTAAAAAATAACTTTACACCATTAAAACTCTATCGGAAGAATTTGCAATGCAGAAAATCAACCGTATACAGTTACTCCAATTAACACGTTCAACAGTTAACGAGTGAATTATAATTGACTTAAACAGACCACTTTTATATAGTGTGAATTTTACTGGTTGGATTACGTCGTTTAACTTCTGGATAGAAAATATTAAAGATTTCCGCAGCGATTTTCGTGTGCTGAAGTATTTTTAGTTCATATATCGTGCAGAAGCCACTAAGCGGTATTCGTCAAATACCTAACTTCGTAGACGGAAGATTTGGGCGAACGCAGCGGGAAATAAAATTGAAAAATATTACGGATTTTCATCTATGCGGTTTGACGGTGTATTGTTGAGTCGACATACATGTGTTTGTCAGATTCAACACGTGCCTGTGAGAATTAATTTTGTAAAACAAACTTAAAAGATTATTCAATTAAAGCCGTTACGCAAATCCATGAAAAAACTTAAATTGACCACGTCAGTAATGTGTGCTTCATTGATAACATGTTTTGAATTGACTTCGTTTGTTTGTATATTTGAATGGGGTTTAACGCCGTACTTCACGTTATTTCACTCATATGACGAAAGTCCAGCCCAAAGAATGAAGGAAAGCTTCCTAAACGACGCTGGGGACACAGAATACATCTCAGTGCAATTACAGGAGAAAAATCAGACCCCACAACAATTCGGCTTCCTGATGCCCCTCAAGAAAGCACAAATGCACAGGGACTGACACAGAAAAAAATTATATATTTTTTTACAATGCATTACGATGAGTTGTTTTAATTGGTGTTAAACATGCAAGTTGTGGTTATTTCGCTTTAAATACAGGGGTGCCAGTATAAATATTGATGCAAAATCGATTCCCGCAAGTCACTGTAACAATTTCCACATACAAACTTTTCGAATTAATTACACCATTATAACGTTATATTCTTGTTTTTAGCATCGACAAATCAATCAAATAGTTAGTCAAACAATCAATAAATCAAACATTATATACCCATTCAAAAATGTACACAAGTGTTTTCTAAACAAAAATTGCACACTCAGCAGATCATTTTCAGACTACTTTCACAAGGAAGGGCAAACATTTGATTACACATAAAGTGGGGATTATTACACAAGGAACATTAT
The DNA here is from genome assembly GCA_032466195.1 of Katharina tunicata. Lineage (NCBI taxonomy): Eukaryota > Metazoa > Mollusca > Polyplacophora > Chitonida > Mopaliidae > Katharina > Katharina tunicata. The sequence goes on along the minus strand of JAVFBZ010132292.1, from coordinate 6,258 downwards.
ACATATTGTCTTCATGTGATAGATTAGTTAATTACATGTCGGGAAATGCTGTCATTTAATAATACCACGTAAGCACTTTTATCTCCTAATATTCTTATTCAATACCGAGTTATTGCAACAGTTTCATTTCCCGTATTAACACACGGTGGCTATTTTTTTGTTATATAAACTTTTGACTGCTCAGTTCCCTTCACTGTACAACTATGGAAAACTGTCGATAGTTGGTGGCAATAGTGCGATAACTACATCTCCAACGAACTATCGATAATTGACTATTGAGGCAGCCACTATTGCGATAAATCGATAGTTTGATGCATTGTTACCCAATACCGTGTCCTGAGTAGATGGAAATGTTTAATTATACTGTTCGAGCTTATAAACTAGACGGTCCTCTCCATGTAATACAGTTGAATACTCGTTAATTTCAAAAAGCTGTCAATGAAGAGCATTGAAAGGCGATTATTGTGAAGAAATGTAGAGAATATCCATTTATTAATAATAAAACATATCTATTTTAGCGGATTTTCAACTTCTGCGTTTATTGATAAGCAACGTTTATATGGCGCTAAGACCGTTGTCAAGCATCTAGGCCGAAACGAAGCTTATCAACAAACCCAGAAGTTGAAAATCGATCAGAGTTCTGTTTTGTTACTTTTCCAGCTTCTAAATGCCATTGAGACACATGTTCAGCAAGACTGTCCCGATTGCAATAACCGATTTCATGGCCATTGTAGATTTATATTGTTAAAAAAAAGGTATAATTTTTAAAAAAATTATTGATCAATACAACCTATACTTTTAAAATTGATTTTTTCTTTGTTTTGGTTGCGCCGTTGCTCAATCAGTTTGGCTGTCAACTGTTCCCTTCACTGTATCCGTTCGAGGTCCTCGTCGCGACGTGGTTTTTGCGAGTTTCCTCCTCGGTTTTCCACCGTACACTGGCGACAAAGAGACGTACTACTTTGTTCTACCCGCTGTCTGCTTCCACAGCTGAAGACGTGAAATGGTTAATTAAAGGAAATAAGCAGTAATAGAACAACCACATGGACTTGTGTCAATTTATGTTTAAAGTTGTAGTTGTTGTTGTATACTAGTTCACACCAGAGAAACAAGAACAAGCGATGCCGTCGATGTTAGAGAAGATGTTTTCTCTAAGGGTACATTCACATGCGATGTTGAAAAGACTCAAAAGACTGAAAGGGGTATATCCCCAAAATTAACAGCCTTTTGATTGGTCGAGACAAATATCCACCAATTAAAGAGCTACATGTAAACAAGGAGAATTCCGTGGAGTCGCTACTTCAAATCGCACCATATAAATGCACCTTAATTAAGCTGTTTATATTATATTTGAAGTTAGCGTCGCAGAATTTAGTTCGTTCAAATTTATCTTCTGTCTGGCAGCCAAAACAGGAAAGTCGTTTCAAGGTCAATTGGGTGGGATAATTTTGTGGTGAAATCACGATTACTATTGGAGTATTGCCGTCAATTAATGAGCAAAACCGTAATTTGATCCGCTTCACTTCTTGACAAGGTGCAAGAAAACAACCAAACAATTGTAAAATAGAGAATCAAGTCATTCTCCTCACCGTCGAGTCTTTGACTCTAAGGTATGGACTGACCATTTTGTTGTTCGCCTAGAAGGAGTTATCTCTCTTTGCTGTTTGTAGCGAATAAATTTATATCAGATTAGATCGTAGGTACCTACTGGTTCACGATTTATTTGCTTTTTACAGACTTCAAAAGGAATCGTGACAACTTATTTTTCTCTGTTTAATTTTAATAAGTTGGTAGTAAAATTTAGACGATTTATTCCCAAGCGTACTTTTTTGCGGAGACATTACTACGACAACAACAAGGATGGCCTGCCATTATATTAGTGCTGGTATTCTTCTCAAGTTGGAGAAAGGTACGAGCCTATTTCAGTATGGGCCAAACGAACGCCTTGTAACATACCAGCATCCTGTGTAGTTATTTGGTATATAACATCTTATTTCACATATAGTGTATTTTACATTGGACTTTACGAATTTTTAATAACTTGTATAACTAAGTTTAAAAATCAGTTGCATTTATAGATATGGAGTGATTTTAATTTTATAACGGGTGGGCATACGACGTTGTATCTGCCTGGGGCACTTTGATTCGATTGTTCAGAGTTAATTTCACAAAGAATCATTATTGAAGTTGAAAACCGCACCGGCCAACTGTTTGGTGGAAAGAATGAAGGTGGATTGATCGGCTGGTACGCGTCTGCAAGGTCAATTATTTGTAAGATATAAATACACCTCCTGTGATTGATTCATTGTTGGGTACATGGTCAGTAAGTATCACAGCACCAATAATACATTTCATACAGTAAGACTTAATATTCAGATGTCGCATAATATTCACACGATTTCTGTTTCAATTTCAGTTTCTAAAAACAGCTTCGATCTCCTGACGGGTATACTTTTCTTATTAGCTTCCTGATGACACAACAAACGTGTCGTCTAGAGGTAAGGTTTCAGCACAGAAGGAATAAGGTAAAACGTGTTTTGTCACTGTAAATTTTCTGATACAATACACCCTTTACGGACATTTTGCAAGGTGATTATGCTGTTAACCCAAAGAAACAATATTGACCGACACGTTTTCCTTTGTTTCCATATCATTACTCGGAAATCCTCGAATGTACAGCGCACATCATCTTGGACGTGATACGATCATTGCCATTTTTTTTACATAATTAACTTCTAAGCTAAATTTTGTTGATCTACAGACATATGAAATTCGCTCGGTTGCCCCATGTTTTCTTATGTGTTTATGTGCAAACGGCGGTAAAAATGTTTCCGCCGGTAAAAATGTATCATTTTGAGGCATATATATATACACCTATCACGGCCGAGTTTAGTGCTGATAGCGAAATAGCGAGACATCACGCGTGGTATTGCCGATTGTCAATATCACAGCATAACCACCTTGTTTAAAGCCCGTATAAGTGTTTATTCATTAGTTCTATTTTACATCAATGCATATAATTCAATTGAAAACTTTTTAAACCTAAAGCCAAACCACGAAAGGCTGGCTTCTGTGAAAACATTTTATTCCCATGAACAGAAGTTATTACCTAGTTTTATTCAAACAGGGATTCCTCAGCTGCTCTTTTCACAAGGCTACGCATCATTTGGTGTCGTATATTGTCTGATCGTAGACGAGATATTTTGAAGAGCTCGTCACGAACCGACAGCACGTCACGTCTCCCGCGCTTTTTCTTATCTTTCTTTTCCTTTTTACCCTTCTTTTCCTTCCTTTTGCGCCCTTTCTCCTTTTTACCCTTCTTTTCCTTCTTTTTGCGCCCTTTCTCTTTTTTATCCTTCTTCTTGTTATCCTTCTTTTCCTGCTTCTTTAAATCTTTCAAACATTTCTTTCTCTTCTTCCGTGTGAGATTTGAACAAACGTCGTCTTTCTCGTTCACTTTTTCAACAGTGGTAGATGCCAAAACTGTTGTTGTTGTTGTTACAGTTATAGGTTCGAAAGGAACCGGGACAGCTTGAGGGGTTGGGTCTAATTCGTTCTTCTCTGGGCTGTCTTGTGGTGTACTTGGTGTGGTAGGCAAATCACTAGACTCATCGGTCGTCAAGGCGTCTGTAGGTTGTTCAGACGCGTCAGAAGAAGACACGATTGATGTTGTTGTAGTGTCGGTGGTAACAACTGTTGCGTCTTCTGACGTAGAGGTGGTCTCTGTGGTTTCCGGTGTCTCTTCCTCAACCGTTGTGCTTTCAACGTCACTGCTAGCGGACGGAGCCGATGTACTGTCTTCATCTGTCGCACTAGTTTCAATGTCCACTGAAGACGTTGACGTTTCTGCAGCAGCCGTTGTTGCATCTGTGCCCACAGGGGATGTTTGTGCCAAGTCACTGGAAGTTGTATCTTCTCCAAGAGTTGTTTCCGTTGCTGTCGTTTGACTTTCACTCAAAGGGGTAGTATCTGCTTCTCTTTCTGCTGTTGTTGTTGGTACTACTTTAACGGGCTGTTCAGGTTTTCCGTCAGCTGCTGCTGCCTCCTCGGCATTCAATGGCCTTTGCGTTACGGTTCCGAACGTCTGTGGTATGATCTCTTCAACTTCGCCAGCGTTACCTCCTGGTTCATCAGCTTTATCCTTCTTCTCTTTGCTTTTGCCTCCCCTTTCTTTGCTCTTTGCCTTTTTTTCTTTGCTATTCTTCTTTCCCTTTTCTTCACATTCACATTCGTCGCTGTCAACAGCATCAGAGCTGCCGCTTCCTTTGTCGCATTTACAGTTTTTGTCTTTCTTCTTCTTTTCTTTGGATTTCTTTGCAAATGTGTCAGCTGTAACACAGAAAAGATACTATGTCAGACCTCTACTTGTAAGGTAAGGTTTTAAGATATAGTGTTAAATAAAGACACCAAAGAACATTCGGTCATCGTGCCCCACCGTGCCTTTAATCCTGGAGTGAAAAATCCTTACTGAAACACAATTTCACGTATTGGGCATGTCAAAATAAAAAAAGAATCTCAACTTTAACAGTATGATATTTAAATTCAGCTCAAAACAATTTTGAAATTCAAAACTCAAACAGCTCTAAAAAGTATTAAGATAATGTATAACAATTCATTCAGTTGGTTTTTACACTACCGATATGATTGTAGTGCCATCTTCATGTTTTCCATCGACAGAATTACCAGTTTTGGTGAAGTTCTACGCAAGGCGGTTTTTAGTTTTAAACAGAGAGTCGACGCATCTCAGAATACCTTACTGTTAAAACTGCTCAACTCTGATGTTTGTGTAAAGTCAGAACTATCAGCCAAGTGGCACAGTATACTGTACATAGAACAATTTGTTAGTAACGTTCTATCATGTATCTATTATATGGACTTACGTCTAAAATAAAATATTATTATTATTATTATTATTATTATTATTAAAAAATTAACTTAAGTGTGTTGTGTACAGAAAAGAAAAAAGGAAGAAAAAAATAAAACAAAGAACAAAAAGAAAGTTCTGTAAAGCAAAACAATGAATTCACCACAAGTTTGCACCACAATCTGTTGTAAGCTCAAAACTGTTTACGTTATTTTAGGAATCAAATCTTTTGTTTGAACTGATAATAATTAATTTGGACCAGATACTTGCACGGCAATTGAATCTAAAATCAACAGGCGTTTCTCAAACACCCATAAAACCCACCATATATGTATTTGTGGGTAATAGCTAGATAAAAAAAGACACTATCTCAGTGTCCCGTGTCAGTGCTTACCGAAGAGAAAGATTCGCAGCCTTTACCTGGATAAAAATTCGTTCATTCTACCGTGAGCCTCTGTATAGCTCAGTCGGTTAGAACGCTGACCCTGCTATAGCTAGAGACCCGGGTTAGTACAAATTGAATAGAATCCTTCGGATTTTGCATGATTGAGGACTTTCATTACATTTAATTACAGCCTGTGTCTGTGCCACATGTTCTGAGAATATCTACGCAAAACCTCATTGCTAATATTAATTGAATTAGATCAAACAGTTAGATACAAAAAAAACATGGTTCTATTGCGTATTCAATATTTAATATCTTCTTCAATATATTACTTCTTATATAAGTATCATCAAAGATAAAAACATCTATAAAGGTCGACAAGAAAGTATCGCCTTTGATCGTCATGTAGAAGTGATATTTATGAATAATGGCTCTTGAAAAATATATCGACCAAATAGGTGTCAGAGTGTAACAAAATCTCTCTTGTCGAAAGATTATCCTTTTGTGACTGGTTAAAAATATGAATAATATGAGTAAGAATTTACGACGACATTTGAGGAATTAAGGAAAGGCGAGGATTAAGATAAAGAGGGGTCTAAAGCTATTCTAATTGTGAGGCCCCATCCAATCCCTAACCGCCACGCTTACAAGGACGAAATATATATAGAACTAAATGCTATAGTAGAGTTATTGTATTAGGAGAGTGTTATTCTGAAATGGAGTACAACGAATGCTGAAGAATGGGTGATGGCATAATCGACCTAAGCCAGAGGCCCTTGAGATTTTGAGGTCCTATATTATAGCCTACATAGCCTAAGTAAATGCGGCACTGCATGTGCATTTTTCGTTCTTCCTCTGGCTCAAGACCCAAAATAGCCGGAACACAGTTAGCTGACTCTTTCTAAAGGTCACTAAATGTTATCACTCTTCGAAGAATTTGTCCAAGTTTTAAAAGAATTCTGCTTACCTAGTAACAGGAAACAAAACAGGAGAGTTAAAGTCACACGAA
>JAVFBZ010132281.1:12472-23866 GCA_032466195.1 Katharina tunicata | reverse complement strand
ATAAAGCGACCAAAGATTAAACTACGCTTAAGTTTAAGTGGCATGTAAAAGTTGGATAAACAAAAGACGAAAGGAGAGTTTGTACTTGCATAATAAAGAAAATGTTATCCATACAAAGCCTCCTTTCGCCTTTTGAATAAATTGTTGGTAAAATTTAGACGATTCATTCGCAAACGCACTTTTTTGCCTAAACAGTACTTTAGCAACAAGAATGACTTCATACTCAAATAAACTCGTACCTTTCTCGAAATTTCTATGATCACTGATGTAATGAAATTGTTCAAATTGTTTAAGTACTGTTTCTGAAAACAAAATGTATTCTGTATTCTTCTCAATCTGAAGAAAGGTACGAGCCTATTTTAGTATTGGGCGTCACGGGCCAAGAATAGGACTCAAAACAGCACGCCATAACAAATCCGCTTCCTGATACTTCTAAGGGTACTAAGCTCCAGCCAAAGTAATTTTCTGGGATATTATCCATACGTAGGCTATCGATTAAAAAGAAAAAGTAACAAAGAAATCTGTTTTTATATTTTACTTTTTTTTCAAAAGTTTTAATGCAAAAACATGAAAAATATACAATAATAGATGAGGATGACAGTTTGTATTGATGCATTATTCAGATTGATGAATTGATTGACTGGAGTGGCCCGCCGTTCTCACAGGCTTCTCTCGTATATATCGGTAATGTTTGCCAACAAAATCAGCGGTACTAACATAACTAGAACCATGCGAGGTCTTTGCCTTTGACAGTGCAAGAGTGCAGTAGCCACTCCTGAAGATCAAGACAGTTGTTCTTTGAAAGCTAGAGCTGTAAATATGTACAGAATTGTTGTAGTCGTGTTATTTATTATAGGTCTTTGACTCGTCTGGAAGAAAAGATTCCTCCATCCAGTGGTAAGAACTGGCATCATGAGTTAAAGCTCAAAACACAATGGTTCTGCCAGGGGACCTGTTTAGGATGATGTTTTAAATTCAAAACAAATATTGTTTAAAAATAAGATTATTCGTTTAGAATATATTTTGAATGTCAAGGGTCCTCATCTCTAAAACATATGGCGTTGTAACTCGATATAAAATATACTGCACTGAAAGGTTTGCCAATGTGTGTCTGGTTGTGTTATAATTGTTGTTTACCATAGTATTCCCTTTCGAGTCTTGTAACTTTGTGGTTGTGGGGGCGGGCTCGAAGAAAATACATTCACCTCCAGAAATAATGATTTCATAAAGCAACAAATTAAAATTACAAATTCTTAGATATAAAATTGAACAATTAAGCAACATATATGCTGCTTATATTATCATGTACAGAAAAGATGTACAACGAATACATTAAGGCTGACTGGCCCACCGTCTATTTTGATTTATTAAAACTCATTTTACATGACAATATAACTAACGTAAAAGTATTTCTGTGAATCAATATACATATTTTGTTTCGCTATAAACAATTTATTTATTTTTCCTTTTTTGCTGGCATATATTCAAGCGTTAAATGACAAAGATTACATTACTATAGGCCTCTCAGTCACCGGCTTTATTTCTCTCAGCACTATTAAGTTGGTTAATTAAACTGTAACAACATTTTACAGGCGAATTGTACTGTAGTTGACCTTCTAAACGTCAAATATCATTTAAAATATCTTGTGTGTGGATTAAGAAAGGTAACATTACAAATATTTAGTTATTTGGGAAGATAAGACTCTCGAAGATAGTCCGGATATACAGGTTGTGACCTTTGCCTTATCGAACCCCGAAGGTCGTGGGTTCGTTTCCGCATGGTTCTGAAACTGCTCTATTATTTTAAATAGAACCTGTTTTGTTTTGTTCTAAGAAACTATTATCTCACAGAAGCGAAAAAACAGACGATCAACATCGGTAAAACCTATATGCAAAAATAATAATATGCAACAAGAAAATGCCCTAAGCATAACATACCAGACTAAGTTCATTATGTCAACGATTTAAGCTTACAATTCTAACCACATACAATGGGGTACAAACAATTTGGGTAGAATATACAGAATGGATGCTCGTTAGGTATATTGTTTTGGGCTCGAATTATGCCTCGTAAATTCATCACTATGTTAGTCACCATCAAACCAATTGTCTGTGAGATATTCCCTTTCATCGGCGTACACTTGTAAAGTTACATTACTGTTCTTATGTGTACGCTTGTTCATGAGATTCCTCCCGCTGTATAAATACCATTTGTAAATCCAGTGTGTTTGTCGAGTTACAAAACAAAAAACACCATACTGACCACTAGACAGTGCGCCAGAAGAGTAGACAGTGATACTACAAAGGTCTGGGCGGAGTCTGCAAAGAAAAATAGAACAAATGTTTAGTAAAATTCATACAAGAAATGTTTACCACAAAGAGAAGAAGTCTACCGACGTTTTTAAATAGTATTTCTAGATATCGAAACTATTAAAATAGCTACCTCCAGGCTTTGACATTACTTTAAACTATCAAATTGACATAAAGCTTCAACCTACAACTTATACTGTAAGACATTTGTTAAAAACAAGTGAACTATTTCCGTTTATAAGGCATTGGAATAATGTTTTGAACCAAGTTCCTGTCCAAAATGGTGAGGATACGTTACTATTAAAAAGAGACTCCATCGGAATAAGCATTTTATTGTAGGCCAAATTAATGTTTTCGCAGACTAAGGGAGCCTCGCTTAACGGCATTTATAATTGATTGAAATAATGTCTGGAAGACGGCAGTTTTTTAGAGAAAAATGTAACATTTGGTGAAGGTTTGAGTGAAAAATAGTTATGAAAAGAAATGTACTCCGTAAGACTTACTTCCACATGGTATCCCGTCACAAATCGTTGGTTCTAAACCTATTGAATGAAAGAAATAAATACGTCTATATGTGTAAACAAATGAAACATTAGGCACCTCGATACTTAATAAAAATGTCATTATTATATCAATGGCAAGAACAATTTTATATCTGTATATTGAGCAAAGAAGTAACTAAATTGCCTTTTAAATGTTTTACTTTTTAAAACTGTTTACTTGTTAATATATAATTGTCTTAAGTCTGTAAATAAATGTTACAAACGACGAGACGAAACCGATGTATGTATTGTCTCCCGTAATTATGGAAATGGAATTATGCAATGTATCGAATATAGCGTAAATTTATATAGGCAATATATGTGCAATCATATTGAGGCTTGAGAAAATGCACTGGGAACGGAAGGACATCCATAGCAGAACACGGTTAGATTTCTTATGTAAAAACATGGAATCTCTTGTAGCGGAATTGTATGTAACAGGGAAAAGGTGGATATGTTTGGCATAGGCCACTAAATCTTTTGAAACTGCAATATGTGAGTTATCCACAATTTATATAGAGAACAGGCTCTATAATTACGTAGAACATATTAACCTTGACTCATATATATGCCATGAAAACTCGTTATGAAATAAACGCTTCTCATTTCGCGCGAACCAGGGGGCTGTTTCACAAAGCCTTCCCATATTTACGCGCACTCAGTTACTATGACGCCCAATGCTGAAGGTATTGTGTCAAATGAGAAACGTCGCAAACGTTTTGTGAAACTGCCCCTTCATAAAACTTCGTACGCAAATGTTTCATCGTAAATGACATCACCTTATGGAAGCTTAAGCTGGGGTGACGAAATTTACGATCGAAGTTTCGCGTACGAAATTTTATGAAACTAGCCCCTGTATGGCCTATACACTTCCATCTTCCCCTGCCCGTTTCACCCCACACCTCAGCCCTAGTCCTCATAATAGGAGTCAGTTCCTTGGAATCTAAGTTTGCGCCACTCAAGATACGGAAAAACCGTAATGCAAAATGAATCCAAAGAAAGGGTTAATCTTTTTCCCCAACACGTTCTACTCCCACAATTTCACTTAGCCTAAGACGTGACCTGTCTTGACTTCGACTGAACCAATCACACTTATCACGTTCTTACCATTTATATTCACTCTAGCCTGGGATATAAAGTTGCCTAAGTTCTGGGCCGTTGTCTTCACTGATCGGCATCGGTAGCTTGAATCGTGGTCTTTTCTGTAAGCAATAACGGTCAGAATTGACGTCATGTATGATCGGCAACCCTCGACAATAGTCACGTTGCTTTGGAATCCTGTGTAGATTCGCCGGATATTCCCACCATCCTTTGAAACGTGGTACCACCAAATGTCCCCAGGAGGATTCCCTACATTAGCCTCACAAACAATATCCACCGTTTGTCCAGCATTGGCACGGATTGTTCGGTTCTGTATCAAAGGTGGTAGAGGGTCGGCTGAAAGAAGCATAACATTTGTAACAATTATTTACAATCATTTACATTAATCGGAAAAATAGGGTGTATGGGCTGAAGAATTGCTTCAATGGCTTAGCAATTGTGCTACGCGACAGGGATCGATCATATGTATTTTATTTCAGTTCGTAGTATTTACTGCCCATTTATTTAAAACAGATCATTCGTCGTATGCAAAACCACTATTTACCAGAAAGTTAAATATGGCTTTAAATTGGTATAGCATTCATTTGGTCTTGCCTTAATTGTTTAGGAATATTTGTAACGAAGACGTGGAACATTTTCAGTTGCCAACGACTATCGAAGAGAGACTTGACTATGACAGTTAAATAAGCGAAGGCCATGATGCCAGCGAGGCCTCTGAAGCTCTGTTGATTCTAGGTTACTGGATATGAACTCCGAGTTGTTTTTTGACATACAATTGCAAATTCCGTCTATCCATTATTACATTAAACATAAAAACTTTAAAATTAAACTCGCCATAATTGCACACGAAATTAATTTGATTCATATTACACCATGTGGTGACCTTACTCCAATGCATGGACAGCTGATGAGTAAAAATGAGTTCATTTTTCAAATTGGCGAACAAATTTAAATTTAGAATAAATAAAATCTTTATATAATACAACATACACTCCTCTATGTTCACTGTTATAACTGTCACGGGACATGCACCGACGGTTACATTTGTGTTCGATGGAAGTCAGAACGGGCATCCCTGGCATCTAATGAAATGGGCCTTTGTTAAATCGTTTTGATGACGATTGTCTCAGATTCGCTTACCAAGAACCAATCAATCCAAGGTATGAAGGGTAGCTGGGAATAAAACTTGTTTGACTTAGCAAATAAGTGTTTTCAGTTTTGATGAAACCATATTCCACAAATATGAGGTTAAAATCTGATTTCAAATATTTTACATCTGAATGTCTTATCTCCCTTTTTCTAAACATTGTAGGCCCTCATGTACAAACCGTTTCTATTTTCAAGTTTATTTTAACACTTTTGACGGTTATTTTCTTGGTGTCTTTGTGGAGCATGAAGATTCAACGCTAAACTTACCTGTAACAGTAATATTAAACTCTGTTGTGCAATCATTGGTGCCGATGAAATGACATGAGAATTCGCCATGTGCGTCACACGTGGCACGGAGGATCTGTAGCTCATATGACGTCAGACCGTTCTCCAATCGATAAACAGCAGCATAGTTCCTGGGCGAGTTCCTGTCTGCCCAAGAGTTTGTCCCGTTGACATAGGTGACTAGAACGTTGTCTTTGACTCGTCCAGTTACGGGATCAACGTCAGCTTTATTCCAACGAATCAGGAAGGGGACTATACCATTAAACTCTGACTTGATGCTCAGTGGTTGGCCATAACGTACAGCCAATTGTACAGGCACTGTTTAAAGAAAGGACAACAAGCAAATTATAAATATTTCTTTTTTTGAATACACAATTTTGAATCAAGTCAACTATGGCTATAAAGTGTCTACCTGCTTCATCAATTTGCCGACAGTTGTGGCATGAATGAAACGCGGTGGATATATAAATAATATTTTTATAAATGTAGAGGAAGAAAAGTTGGCTGCCTCCACCCGGATTCGAACCCGTGACTCTGGTTAGCAGAACCAGTGCTCTAACCGACTGAGCCACAAAGCCTCACGGTAGAACAACCGATTGTTTTAACCAGATGAAGGCTGTGAATCTTTCTCTACGGTAAGCGCTGACACAGGGACACTAAAAAAGGCTTATTTTAATAATATTGTTACCCATTGCATAATTCGCATAAAAAAACTGTCTATAAGATTTACGTTGAAATTCCACCCTTTTGTCATACTTACAAAATCTTATTTTCTAAATAAATTGCAAAGAGTGTTAGCAAAAAGAGCCCACGTCCTGTAATATGTAGATGTAGGTCTGTTATTAAAGTATTTTTGGGTCTTTTGGACAAATATATATTTCAATTTGCATCGGTTGGCTTTTGAACCCAGTTGTCTTTCAATGTCAATATGTGTCCACCTTCTCCAGGCCACCAAACATACGTGCCTGAAAGTTGCGCGAGCTGCAGTGTTGTTTCTATCATAAGTATCGACATGCATACAAAAACAAACAGACTATTAAATAAATATATTTTTCTGCATGCACAATTAATAAATATACAGGATTTTCATATCGTTAAGGCTTTATTGGTTATAAACCGAAAAAAGTGAAAATGTTACAGTAAACGTGCATGTAGGTACCCCGTATTTATAGCTTATCATTTTTTCCATTCACTACACAGGCATGTTAAACAAGGAATATATATAAATATGTATATATCTATGCCTTTCGTGTACAGCTATGTCCAATCAGTCGTTGTCATACCGTTGAAATAAAGATGTTATTTATCACGTTTTGTAAATGTCTGTATATGATTAACATTATTCGTTTTGTTTTTTTCGTAATCGATGAATAAACAGTCTGCATGTAACTATGTGTTTTATGTATGGCGTTCCTTGATTGCATTTGTGTGTACATATTCATTTTAAGTTTTCGCCTATAGGTATGAGCACAAGACAACATACAATAACATTCTCTGTATACTACATTATGTATATATACTGAAGATGTAGACCGATTTCCAACAGTTCAGTTACATGTCATTACTTCAAAATCAAATTTACCAAAGCTTGGTATTTCATGTGTTGATTGGCTAGTGTTAAATGTCTTACTTATTTAGTCACGAGAGAGCGTTTTTTTTTTACTTCAGTAGTATTTGGTCACCGTTTCTAGTGTGTATAATTACCATTGCATGATATGAATTCACGATTTTTAATTAAAGATTTGAACACCCATGCAAGAAAGCGAGTTTTCAAATAGCTGATGTATTGATTCAATTAGACTACTTTATTTCTGTAATTAAACGTATTGATTTATCTACGAGTAATAGAAAACGAATTTTGCAGCATATATCGTGCTGCTTCTGAACAGTGGGTCGCTTTGTATATTTTTCTTTATTGATTGATTTGAGATATTTCATTGGACGCACACTAAACCACTGTTCTTCGTTTTTTCATTTGCCACTTATGATTGATCGACCTAAAGTTTTGTTGTGAGAAGGTTTTATACATAGTTAATTGCGGTTCTAATTCGTCGGGTACAGTTTGTGTTTTGTTTGTTTTTTTATTGGATTTTTACGCCATGCATCAGATTTTGTTGTTGATGGTTTTTTGGGTTGTTTTATTTTTTCATTCCTATGAATTTATGTCCGCCCATAAGCATACACAAAACTGGCAACAGACACTAACACACAAGACTGTTTCGGTTCAAAATAGGACACCAGGGCAAATCGACATCCTTATAGCCCCTTAACATGTGATCGTATCCTCAAGGGTTTTATTCCTTCGTTGCAGGTACTAGCCCCTGTGGAAGCTTGCGCATTTTCTGCCCCTAATTTCAAGAATATGTAAAACGTTTAGGTGCAGTTTGATCTATTTATGAATCTGTTAACGACGGTTTGAATATTAATACATCCGACTCAATAAATTAGTACCAAGTATGTAATATTTAAGTATAATTCCCGCTATATATAAAATGAAATAATGGACTATTGTATGTAATGCGTGTGTTACAAGGTGCGGTAAGATTATTAATATATAATTGTAGCTTTTCGTTATTTCTGTGTATTAATTTGATATGGAGTATCACGACAAACTGGTTGATGCTATGAATAACATTGGGTGTGTTAATTAAAACAGTCGGTGGCAACATAATGGGATTTCTTTTTTTCTCTTCGTAAGCAAATCACTAATATCAAATACACAGAGAAAACGTTTTAAAAGTAGGGGGGAAAGTTAATAATGAATAATCAAAGTGACATACGCACCCAAAGATCATATATACGTTGTGTCATCAAAGAATATCACATAAGTTATAGACTGTTTATCTCAAGAATTAAGATTTGGGCCCCCCCCCCCCACTGATTTGAAGATTAAATGGTCTACACATAAAAACAATAACTGTGTTTATTGTAGGCGTAAATTCCTTAAATCTTTTTCGTGCACAAATATATATTTATTTCATAGATTTAGAAAGTACACCATTTAAAGGTAGTCCCATACTTAACACAACTAACATACTTAGGCCTACAGTAATTAGCCCAGAAGCATAATAGCCCTTACTTTTGACAAAACATTAGCGAATAAAATAAGGAGAATAGCAGGACGGGAACTTACCTCTTGCTGCCGGTGTGTATGAACATAATTCACAGCTCCCTCTACTAACCAACATAAACAAAGGTAATAGGTAGGTTAGTTTGAACATCATCGGGGTCCGCATTCTTTTTTAAAGTGTTGATTTACGCGCCTTTCTAGTCCTGCGCAAATTAGCCTTTTCCAGCTATCTCCGCCTGTTAAGTTCAGTTAAAGTCTAGATGGGACAGGTTTTCTCTCCACAGCAATATAGGACTCACGTAAATGAAGAGAAGATAAAGAATAATAACACGATCTTATGTTGAAGCTTTTCTTAAAATTACTTCAAACCACCGTTTTGTTAGCACTTTTGTTCGATACAAATTCGCAGTCAAACGTACGGTTCAAATGTACGTTGTGTTTTGCTGTCCGATTCGTGTAGAAGCTCTAGTGATATTTCAGTCCTGTCCCAAGCGTTTGTACAAAATGAATCAGGTATATCTTCGGGAAGTATGTTAACATCTGTACTTAAACAGAATGACGGCTCTGCGTATAGGGTGTATTCAGTCTCATTAAGAAACATTAGTCAAACCAATAATGTATACATTCATTGTGAGAATAACGTATGCTACTGTGACGTCAGGACTAATTGTATGAAAATGATTAAATCCCGAAATAAATAAGAAATGTTGATAGAGTAGTTCTTTGTACGCTACCAGTAGGAAGTATAACACACGTTAGCTTATTAATTAAGTTCTGTAAATCACAACTCTATAAATATTATAATTCCTTCAGCCAACGAATGAAATAATGTATATTATAAAAGAGTTAGTATATAGCATGTGAATATATTTGCATGTTTGATGAACTGAGTCAGACAGGCGAGCGTAGTGAACCAGAGAGATGGTTACAGCCTCCTCGATGAAGCCTCCTTGTATGTCCGGATATGGAGCACTAATTTAACTGTCCAGTTATTGTGTATCGTACGATAAAAATCTTACAAATTTCAGATAACTTTGCAGAAAATAGATTTTATGTTTAATTTTTGTCCAATGAATTCGTTGTCTTAAGGTTAACTGTATGGCCATTAGGACAAATCGACGTCTGCTCAAGTACATATTATTTCACAAAAGCTAACCTTTGTATATATATTTGTTTATACATTATCATTCTAGACTAGATGGGTTCAAATGCTATCTCTTCATTTAACTGTATATTTGTTTATTTAAAATCGACGCGTGTATTTTCGAAAGACATGGTTAAATCATTGACAGTGTTGTTGACAAAACTCAAACGTAGTGTACATTTGACCATGAGTTCTCGTAGACATTTGTTGACTGACAGCTTGGTCGAGTAGCGAGAACTTTATTTTCACAACACGGCGTATATTTTTCCATCGAATATGGCAAGACAAAATGTACCTGTTTTCCCACAGTGTTGTGTGGTGTGATTTTCAACAAACTGTTAAAATAAATGTTATTAAATCTGATTAGATACTTATATTAAAATCAATGGCTCCACAAATCAGTTTCGAGTATTATATAGAAGAAGATATATAGAAGAAGAGAAACTCCAAACAAGAAAATCATGTTGGTATAGATAATTTATATGTATATAGCTTAAGACGTATTACATTTTATAACTGATGAAGAAAGAATGAAGCCGAAATATACTATTTAGACTAGCATAAGGTATTTTTTGGGGATTTCATCTTGTCCTTTTTTTTTAAACCTTTCGCTATATTTTTTGTAGGTTAAGTCCCTGCTGCTTTTATGAGCTGATTTTAATAGATATTTGTTTAAAAAAAATTTGTTAATTTTGTGGATTTAACACAGGCATGTTGTAAGTTTGGATCCAGTGGTAGTAATAAGAAATTTTTAAACACTAGCGACACCTTTTAGAAAGTGTTTTTTCTATTACCAATGGCTGAAATGTCATAGACAATGTTCAAGATTGTTCGCATGCATTATAGTAAACTTATTTATTTTAACTAAATAATCGGTAAATCTGACAGCCAAAATTAGACTGAGTTAAACGGTTTACAGTACAGACATGTGAAGGAGTCATCCTGCCATGCTGCATATTCTCACATGGTTGACTGTGTGGTCATTGTGCATGTCCCTCCTAAAATCTTCTATATTTGATTTAATCTGAGGAAAATCAAGGCTTTGTTAAACTGAGGCACAATGGATACGTTGAACAGCCAGCCTAGCGTTAACCCGAAGTAAAGTTTATTCGAGCAGTGGGTCGGTCTGTATTTTTATTTTTTATTTTAGTTCTGCATGAAAGTTAGTAAGAGTTATCATGTTGTTTCAATCGCTTCTATTCTGTTGTTTCTGTCAGACAAAACTGTTCCTCTAAGATATTTACTACGATAGGCTAATACAAATAATGTAGGCTAATACAAATAAAAACAAAAATCTATATTTTGTAGAATTGCTTGTCATACCGAGAAATAAGTTTAGATGTCAATTATCAAAGCACGATCAGACGCCAGGTTCCAAAGCGGCACAGGAAAAAGGAGTTTTCGGGTTACTCAATTATTATGAGAGATCTGAGTACTACTGCTCAATGATTGAGTCATGAAATGATATTATTCACAGATGAGGAGACAGTTTGAACAACAAATAAAAAACGCCTTACTTCCAATGCCTTTACATCTAACATGTATATTTCGCAAGTCCTACAAGAAAATTAAAAGTTCTTACTTCATTCATTCATTCATTCATTCTACTTACACTGGCACCACATATTGCGGTATTTAGCTTTCGTATAATTTAGCCACTGTCACTAGTTTGGGAGTGTTTATACCGTGGTTTATAGGGGACATTTACTTTTCCTTGTTTTGTAGCGACTTTCCACCGCCCGGAAAACAGCCACGGTACGTTTATACATATGTTACTAGCATCCACATAATAA